>JAJMAO010000037.1:0-120322 GCA_030572575.1 Scheffersomyces insectosa
TTTACGAATGATTTCTACTTTACGTCAATTCATTATTCATTTTCCAACTTTCAATGTATACAGATTGCGAATACTTTATCTGTGAGAGCCCCATAATAAGAAATTGTGAACGAATGAATGAGCAGCCACTTCGTGCTAACTTTGTCATTTGTTGGCGCCATAATTTGTATTCTTCAGAACCTTTTTCTTCAAAGGCAAACGTATTCTTTGGCAACAGTAAGGTAGTTTTCAGCAACTAGAAAATGTAAACTCCAAGAGTCTCTGTGCGCCTTAATTTGTATGACTTCGGCGCCAGCTTAAATCCTTAGTGAACGAATTATTGTTAAGGGGGGTGCGAATTTTGGTTGGAAAATACTGTATTGGGCTACACATGCTCTCAATTAATTGTATGTGGCCTCCTGAGGCTAAATTGGGCACTCCTTGGCTCCAATTTCAGTTGTCCTACGCTAAAACCAGAAATGGAAATTTCAACGGTTTCGCCCAATCCAGTCTCTGGCTTCGTAATTGGATGCTTGGCGTAATTTCCATGGCCTTACCATCACTGGAATCCCTATTTATTTCTCTAGTCCAACCATTTAAGATCAGATCCCTCACCCGTGCGTCGATTATGCCTTCCTCATACACATGATCCATGATTAATTCTAAGCTTAGCGGTACCTGACCAATTTACGGACATACGTAGAAAATGTACCTGAAACTAAGCAGCTTAGCTCCGTATTACACTCCTATTTTCTTGTTTAATTAGAGATGAAGTAGACATATTCTTGCCAATACGGTTCCGTAGGTCCCCCGGCTTCCGAGAAATAAATTGGTGTCACATTTGAAATATTTCCAACTGGTACATTTCTTGGGAGCGGTGATATCCGCCCTCAAAGCCTATTGTGAACAGCCTGCTGAGCCTCTACTGAGCCTAGTTCCTCGATGGGGTTGCATTGTAGCTTGCAAACTAACCATCTCGTAATATGTCTTGTCATTGGTGCCAATTGCCCCGACCAGTTCACAAAATCGGCATCAATGGAGCAACTCTGACTCCTTCCTGCTGCAGCAAGTGGGCCTCTTGCGGAACCACTTACTAAATCCAATACCTTGTTCTTCCGTATTAGTCTCGGCACACACGTATCGGCCCCATCTGATGATTCGCATTGTTCTTCTTTTGCATCTATAGCTTCATGCATACTCTATACAATGCCTGGAACACGTGTGGTAGCCATGGAGCCGTCTAACTAAACTGCAACTGATGCCCCACTCTATTGATGGCCAATTAACGGTACGTCTTCTCCTTCACACAAGCAAGAATGCAAAATTGGTGCCTCGAGATAGTGGATCCCCAGGCCAAATTAGGACTGCTACAGGATTAACAACCAATTGCACGTTTGTGACATCTCCATCGGGCTTGCTACAATTGTTCAATAGGGGGGCCAATGTACCATCTAACAAGGGCGAACAGTTGCAATGGCTAAACCACGATGCAATAGTCTAATTTGGGAATCCAATTGTCCTTCAAAATTCGTCTCTATAAATACCCCGGCTTTCCTCCTTATCTGTTAGGGGGTAGTGGGTGTAAAATTTTTCAGATTTTTCACTGGCAACCCCCTAAGAGCTTCTGGAACTATAACGATTGCTAAAACAATGTTATTCAAGAACACCATTGTTGCCTCGTTGGCGTTGGTTTCCAGTGTGTTGGGTCACACCATTCCAGGAAAGGACTCCATTTCCAAGCAATTGGCCAAGAGAGCCGCCAACCCAATCGACGCTGTCTACAACAACTTGGCCGACTCCGAGATTGACTTCATCAATGTCAACTTGAAGCCTTTGGTTGCTTTCAACGGTTCCAAGTGTGATGCTTGTAAGAACAAGATCAAGTACGGACAAACGTTGTTGTCGGAATATCCAGACAAGCAGCACTTGATTTCGTTGCTTTTATTCAAGTATTGTTTAGTTTCCAACAACAACACCGAGTCCAAGTGTGACAACATCGACTTCTTCGTTACCACCAACTCCAAGAACTTCGAGAAGTTCAACGAGGACTTCGACGCTGGTATCAACTCTGACACCACCATTAACTTCTTTGACAACGATTTCCTCCATGTTTTGAAGCTCCTTAATACCTCCAGCGACTTGGACTTGGACTACTACTGTTACTTCAAGAGTAATAAAGCCTGTAAGCTTCCAGAAACCCCAGATGTCGAGGAATTGTACGGAATCAGCAGCTGGTGGCCAGAGAAGCAACCTCAGTACAACTTCGAGCCAGATTACAAGAACAACACCGAGAGATTCAATGTTTTGCACGTCACTGATTTGCACATCCAATTGAGATACAAGCAAGGAACAGAAGCTAACTGTTCCGTCACTCCATGTTGTTTGCCGGAGTCTTTCAACAAGGATGTCTTGCCAGCCAAGGATTACAACTTCACCTCTTACTACGCTCTGTTGGGTGCCGACTTGAAGAACAACTTTGCCTTGTCTTTCTTCCCAGATGCTGTGTATGATGCTAACGACACTTACGTCAAGGGTGAATACTACGACTTCCCTAAGTACAGAGGATGGAACTTCAACGACGTTCCAGCCGGTCTCTTTGGTGCATACCAATGTGATTCGCCAGAAATCTTGTTGAACAACAGTTTCAAGTACATTGCCGAGGCTCATGCTGACAAGAAGTTCGAATTCACTGTGTTCACTGGTGATTTGGTTGACCACGATGTCCTTCACTGTGACCCTGACACCACCAAGACCGCCGAAATCAAGTCTTTCAACATCATGAAGCACTACTTGGGCAACATTCCAGTTTTCCCAAGTTTGGGTAACCACGATACCTTCCCTTACGGTCAAATTGCCCCAGCGGCCTACGACTTCAACAACTCCTACGAGTGGAATGTTGACTTGATGAGTGACTTGTGGATCAACAACGGTTGGTTGCCAGAAGAGAATGCTCAGCAAATCAAGACCCACTACTCTGGCTTCTCTTACGTTACTGACAGAGGCTTGAAGGTCATCTCCTTGAACTCCAACTGTTACTACCAAAAGAATTTGTGGTCTTACGTTAACCTTTCTACTAACCCGGATTTGTTCGGCCAATGGGAATTCTTGGTTAACGAATTGGTTGAGAGTGAAAAGATTGGACAAAGAGTTTGGATCATGGCACACATTCCTGTCACTGACAGTGATACGTTGCCTCTTCAATCCAGAATCTTTGGTCAAATTGTTGAGAGATTCTCTCCATACACCATTGCTAACATCTTCTACGGACACACTCACCAGGATCAATTCCATATACTTTACTCCTCTGACAAGCCAGCTGACGCAGCAAACATTGTTAACATGGCTTGGGTTGCTCAATCGATAACCCCATTGGGTGGTAGTTACAACCCATCGTGGAGATACTACGAAGTTGAAAATGAGAGTTTCAACATTCTCAACTCTTTCAACTACTTCACCAGATTGAACGAAACATTTGTTAACGGCGGTGCCGAACCAAGCTGGCAATACGAGTACTCTGCTAGAGACACTTTCGATCCAACGGGTAAGTGGCCAACTGATGCTCCACTTAACGCTACTTTCTGGAACGATTATGTTGTTGAGAACTTAAAGAACGAAACTGACATTGAGTTCAACCAGTTGTACATTGACATTCAGTACAGATACGGTCCATCCATTCCAAACTGTACCAACGGCACTCTTGTGTCTAACGAATGTTACAACGAGAACTTCTGTGTTGTTGCTAACTTCTTCTCAGATGACTACACTGAGTGTCAACGTTAAGGTGCCCGCAAATAAGACTGGGTCTTAATTTTGGGAGTCGTTTGGCTCCCAGTGATCTCTAATTGTTCATTTCTTCTACCGTTATTTTCGTCGACGTTTACGTTGGCGGTATATTTTTCGTGGCGGTTGCCTCTGTTGCAACAAAAGTTCTTTATTAGAAGTATCTAGAAAGCTTGTTTTTAAGGTGTATAAGATGTCCTAAAAATTGGGAGGGTGATAGACGAAAAGGGAGTGCTTAGTTTGGCTTCTGCAAATATACTACTACTATTAACGAACCTCGCCTGTAGGTCGCAGCCCCCTCTGTTTCCAGAGAGTGATTCTCATTACCCGTAACCAATGCTCTTCACCATGCTAAACCCGCAGACTCTCCATTCTATTTTAATCACCTCTCCAACCTTTGTGATTCACGAAATTGCAAATCCTGCCAGAAACGGCTGTAAAATTATTTTTCATGCACCAAGCCAGATGAAAGCAGCATTGATGTCCAAGATGAGGAGCTATGGTTGATGCTGAGGACCAAGTATTGGAAAAATGGACTACATGTGCTAACAAATCATACTAACGGGATGAGTCCCTACATATGGGTGCTATTTTCATGTGCTTATTCACGAGTTTTCAAAATGGGGTCGATAATTGGATTTGTAATCTTCATTTCTAATAACCCCTTTTTAATTAATTATCACAACTCCGATTGGGGTTAGCAACGGGGAGACGCGGTTGGCAAGGGGAGTATAGCATTCAGACGCAATAAAAAAATAGTAAGACGAATGAGGGTTTGAATGTATTCGGTGACGTAGATCAATTCCACAATTGGAGAAGGATTTACGTGGTAAAGTGGAGTGATTGTGTATAATGTTACCAAGTATTGGCTAAACTTTGGTGCGGGTTTACAAGATGGTGAGGATCCGATTACAAGGAGGGCCTGTACCGCATCTTTGGTGTGGGGCACGGATCGTCTGCTTGATACAAGACTAGAAAGTAGGAAACTAGAAAACTAGAACCAGAAAACTAGAAAACAAGAGAACTGCTATGAACTGGAGGAATTAGTAGTTGGCTTCTATTGCCAAATGTAATTCAAAGAAGATACAATTAACTCCGCAATAGGCAATAGATTTTAGACTTCGCAGATTTGGTGCAAATTGGTATAGATAATGTAGTTGACCACTCTCCAGCGCCCATTTTTATCGAAAGATTTCTAGTGTTGATGAGTACTTCGTTTAGTATCAAAACGAGAGAAGAAGTGTTTTTATTTTGTTTCTGTATATTAATTGATATCAATTACAGAAAGAGAACACTTTGGACTGAAAATTGAACATTAATCACACTTTGTAATTCGCTCCAAAATTGTAGAAGCCGCATTATTTCAGTTGAACTGCTCGCAATGATTTCATTTTATCATTGATAGGTCCCTCTCAAAACATTCCTTGTACGGATCTTGCACTGTGAGCTGGTTATTTTGCTGAAATTTAGCAAAACCCGGGGGTTAATGAATCCATAGCAAATTAACACCGAGTACTATAGTTAGCATTTGATCGGTAATACACAGTTTAACCAGCTAAATACTCTATTTACGGTGTTAGTATCTCCGATATTAGATTCTTGATCTGCCGTACCTCGTACTGACTAATGCATTTGCTCTCCACAATTCTCAGGCAAGCTGTGCTAATAGCAGCATTTATTGTGAACCCAAACACAACTTTAATGGTATTCTACCCAGTATCAAGGACGTATTCCGACCCCAGCCACACTAATGTCCATGCGCTATCCCTTTTTGCTAGAATATGCCATACTGGAGCAGCAAATTCCGCTCACCCAAAATACGTAGCACCGCAGACATACAATATCTCCCAATTGTTTCAGGTAGTAACGATCAGGATAGCCGTTTTGGGCCCCTTTTCCACATCCATAGACTTCTCCTGCGTACCCTACTTGCTTACATTAGCCTATCTCATCAGTGGAGACTGAACTAGCGATTGCGAAAGAGCCACCACAAAAATTGTGGATGCGAATATTTTTCACAATCGCAGCCTCTGTGCGTTATCTACCTATGCAGCTAATGATATAGTATAGCTTGACATGTGTTGATTACGTCGATTCGGAAATTGCAGTTGATCTCATATCTGTTCTGATTTGGTCACTGTGGTGGCTAGGAGTCGATATAGGCTGATTATTTGGTTTCCATTAGTAATCATGGGGTAGTGGGTAAACGCATAAAAGCTGCAAAATCCCAGCTAAATAATGTGTCAACGCACGTATCTGTCAGTACTACATTAGGTATTTACAAGAAAACTACAATTATCTACAATGGCTCCTCCAACCGCCACCGAACCTGTTCGTGCTGCAACCCAGCAAGAAATTGAGCAAACTGTCATTAAATTGGCCAACTTGAAGCCAATTGGAAACAGATTCTCTAACGACTCCCAAACCGGTCCTCAGTTGGATTGGTTGAAGAAGTTGCCAGAACCAACAAGAAAGAGATTCGAAAAAGCCGGAATTGACTTATCTCAAGGCTACCCAGTGATCCCAAAGAGAGAAGACATTCCAAAGTTTGTTGACGAAGCCTTTGAGATCAGAAACAATGACTACCCTTACATTGAGAGAGCCAAGAACGCCGACCCACAAAAGAAGGCCCTTTTGGGAGCTGCCAAGGAAGTGATCAACTTGACCAAGCACATTGGTACCGAAATTGTTGGTTTGCAATTGAAGGACTTGACCGACAAACAAAAGGACGAATTGGCCTTATTGGTTGCCGAAAGAGTTGTTGTGTTCTTCAGAAACCAGGATCTTTCTCCTCAAGCTCAATTGGCTTTGGGTGAATACTGGGGTCAAGTCGAAAGACATCCACAAGCACCTCACGTTCCTTTGCCAATTCCAGAAGGAGCCGACGTCATTGCTAAGGGTAGCGGTGTAAGTGTCATCTGGAGAAAGTTCTTCACTGAATACTTTAACGCTCCAACTGGTTTCAAGAAGCAGCTGGTAGTTTCTGGCTGGCACACCGACTTGGTCCATGAGCACCAACCTTCTGGTATTACCCATTTGCACAATGACGCTATTCCAGCTACCGGAGGTGACACTGCTTGGGCTTCTGGTTACGCTGCTTATGACAAGTTGTCGCCAGCTTTGCAAAAATTCCTTGACGGAAAGACTGCTATCTACCGTTCTGCCCACCAGTACTTGGACAGAGAAAACCCATTGAAGGGACCAAAGTACATTGAGAGAGAGCACCCAATTGTCAGAACTCACCCAGCTACTGGATGGAAGACCTTATTTGTTAACAGAGCTATGACTGTTAGAATTGTTGGTTTGGAGCCAGAAGAATCCAAGGTAATCTTGGAGTACTTGTTCTCTGTCTTTGAGAAGAACTTGGATATTCAAGTGAGATTCAAATGGCAACCAACCAATGAAGGCTTTGGTACTTCTGCTATCTGGGATAACAGAATCTCCCAACACAATGCCATCTCTGACTACGACTTTGATGATGACGAACGTCATGGAACCAGAGTCACTGCCTTAGCTGAGGTTCCATACTTTGACCCTAACTCCAAGTCTCAAAGAGAATCTTTGGGCTTGTCTTTAGATTAGACTGAATCTAATTGTTAGCTACTACTCTACTTTTTGTCACTGTTTGAGACAGTGCTTATATCTATAAATGTATATTTATATGATGAGATAAGACAACAGCCATTGTATTAATTCTCTTGTAGGACTTATTTGGACGTAGAACTTTGAATACTCAGTTCAAATGACCACTGCCGTAGGTAATTATTGGCGTTGTCGTTGCTATAGTACAGTTTTGCCGTGATGGGATTCTTAATTCCCTTCACATGCCATCTCCTTTGTCATTATCCCCGTTTTTTGTCTTGGAATGTAGTTTACAGATCTACTCAGGCCCATCATAAGTAGACAGATTGCCTCCTGGAACGTACAGTGAACCTTCTCCTCTGTATCCTCCCCTTGAGCCGCCCCTGAATCCTCTTCCTCTAGATCTGAATCCTCCTCTGCCTCTTCCTCTAGGTCTGAAACCACCTCTGCCTCTGTAGCCTCCTCTGCCTCCATTTTCACTGGCTTCCTGCGATGCCTGGCCACCGTATATACCTCTGCCAAATTGCCTTCCTTCACGGAAGCCTGGATCCAAATCTATGGAAAGACTCTCGCCGTCCAACATGGTCTTGGTCAAGAATTTCATGGCGTTCAACGAGCCTTCTTCGGTCTTATACACCACGAAGCAGAACCCACAAGGCGTCAATTTGTTTCTATCGAGGCCCATGATGATACGATCAATGGGGCCACATTTCAGGAACAACTCGTGGATTTGCTCCTCCGTAGTGAAGTGGGACAAGTTACCCACGTAGACGGTTTTCAGGTGTAGCGATCTTTGCAAATTCTCGAAGTTCTGACTACGGACTGCTCTTTTGATCAAATACTGAGACGGCTTGTCGAGTCTTTCGGCGGAATGCTTGTGGTTTTCCTCCAACAATTCCATTTTGTAAGTGGTGTATACTGCGTGGTCTCTTACAACGATACAATGAGCCTAAACAGCCTGAATTATCCCTACTTACAAGGAGTATAAAGACATTCATTTACAACCATCATTTCTGTGAAGGTTTCGTTTTGTTAACAGTGTGGTGTGTGCAGGAGAGTTAATAAAGTGTTATGTAATAGCTTATGTCATATAGTAGGGGTTTCAATTTAGTGGTAGAGTGTTTCAATGGGGTGTCTTATTGTAAGGGAGGTTAGTGGAGAGAGGGAGATGGAGTCAGATATGGTGATTTCAGGGGATGGTGGCGAGAAACTGAAAGAATACGAAATTCCCTATGTAATTGAGTGGGAGTTGCAATTTAGTGGTAAAGCAGTGTTTGAATGGTGTATGTAATCGTAAGGCAGGTTGTGAGGGACTCAGATACGACGATCTCAGATGGTTCTACGAGAGAGTGTGAAATAGTGAAAAACGTGGACTTTTTGATATGACTCTAAATGGCTGCGAATGAGCTCCGAATTGGTTCGTACTATAGAGAGCATTTCAACACCCGCTCTGCCATCTACTTGTCACGGAGATCAAAAGCTGCGAATTGCGGTGATAAAGAAAAGTGCACAGAAGTCGTCTCATGAAGTATAGCTACATGAACTGCTCAGCGTCCGGCACGGGGGTTATCTTCACCATCCCCTATACTCTGCCTCCAAATAAGATTTGACTACTAAATCCGCACAACATCGTTGATGCGGATGCTGTCGGGTTAGAAACGGCTCGTGGAACCAGCTCCGTTCCGAATGCCGCCATCAGAAAAGTAAACTCACTAGTTGGAGATCGTTACAACAAAGGAACATCTTCCGATAGAAATATAAGTTTAGTAACTTGTCTTACTAGCGTACTGCACTTGTTGTATGATAAGGTAAATAATACGTTATTTCTCGGTAGAATAAAATAACCTTAATAGACCGTCCTTGTCTATATAAAGTATCGATTCCCACTTCCACAATCACGTTGATTCAGTGCTATTCCTTACTAATCCTCTAGCTATTTACCCGTCAAGAACCAGCTATTTGCAGCTATTTTCCTTGTTCGAATCAGCAGACCTATGCAGCCTCTTCGCAACAGATTATAGGTTAGAATTGGACCCTACGACTATGGGAGAGGTACGATCAAGCAATAATGAGGAGAAATCTGGAAACCTTTACAAGAGTCTGCAGATGGCTGTAATTGCTGCCTCGAGTGCTGCAATATACGCCATTTTCAATACGTGGATACTGACGTATGCTAGGTGTCTGGCGTTGTGGAAGGTTGATGAAGCTACTATTTGGCAGTATATGGGAGCGGTATCAGGTTCTTGTTTGATAACTCTTGAGAGTGCAGCATTAATTGCGGTATCCATTTATGTGTATTGGATGGCCATATTGTACCCAAAGTTAAAAGAGAAATCACCACAGTTTCTTTTCACGGTTCCAATGCTATTCATCATTGTTGTTTGTCTGTTGATGCTAATATTGACATCAGCGTGAACAAGCCAACTTGCGACATATTTGATATGCGGAGACGTGTTTAGTGGCCAGCTTCAGTGTTATTGTGACTGCTGTGCCATCCTTAGCAATGATGCTTTTTAGACAATCGATAATATCACTACGAATATGATGAAGATTTGACAACAAGGGATAATTCCTCTAAACCTCGGTGGGTTAGCAGGTGTGCTCCTCCTGGGGTGTCATCTGCACCGCTCCACGAATCCGTGGGTTGGAGGTATGCCATGAGTAGAATATGAATAATGATGGATTTTAAGCATTTTATAGATTGCAAATAGACAATTCCTTTGAATTGAGGAGACCACCTCAGAACTTGTTGTAGTCACAGGGTACTCACACTTTGTGTTGTGCTGGAGAATGTTCCCCTGCCCTCATAATGGATCTAAAATAGTAGTGAACAAAATTATGCATAGAGATGGCCAGATCCAGTTATTTCCCTTAATAGTGGCTATGAGAGAGAAAGAGAGCGAGAGAGAGAGAGAGAAGAGAGAGAAAATTATACACTAATTTCATCGTTTTCTGTGCTTTCATTTCACAACCAAATTACACGGTTTCTCTCCCGTTGAACACCGTGCCGATCTTGGTATTAACAACCCAACCACCAATCCTTATCCTCCCTCCTTCCTTCCTTCCTCCTCCTCTAACCAAACTCTACTCTAACGGTTTTTCATCCACTATATATACAGGCTATCATTACATACATTCGGTCACATACAGTCGAGAAAAAAACAGTCTATCAATATATACAGTCTACCGAGTCGTACTTTCCCAATTCGGCTAACAGCTAGCGTCCTCACACACACGTGATCTCTCTCATAATCACCGTCGTCTTAAGTAACAGCACAACACAATGAAGAGGTGCCACTAAACCAGATGCACAATTTAGATCAGGGTCCTTTTCCACCGTCCCAGTCACATCCCGAGCAGCCTTCTACGCTGAAATGTTCAGAAACGTGTTCAAAACCGGAATCCGTGGTGCCTACTCGGTGCTGGATAACCCTACATTTGTGTCGGAACCATGGGCAATCTACCCGGCTAAGCATAAGACCAGTGGAAGGATCGTATCGGTGTTCATCTTCGACAAAACCAAGTTCGAAGGCCAGGTAAACCGTCTCTTCTCCAACAGCTCGTCGGCGAAAAATCCGAAGGTCATCATCAGAGAATGCTACGAGTTGATAAAACATGAAGTCAACCAATTGAGTAAGCTCAAACACCCCCAGATTCTCACCATCTACGAGGTTTTGGAGGAAACCAAGACGAAGTTCATATTCGTCAGCGAACCGGTAACGGATAATTTGCTAACCATCAACATCGCCAAGGATTTGGACGAATTAAGTATACAGAAGGGTTTATTGCAGACCGCAAAAAGTTTACAATTCTTACACAATCTCTGCTCAATCATCCATTTCAACCTCCAGCCATCTTCTATCTTCATTAATAACCAGGGTGATTGGAAACTAGCAGGATTCAAGTTTCTCCAGAATTTGAATGAAATTTCACCTCTGGAAAGAGAGAACTTCTACATCATGAATAATTCGCTGATGGTTCCATTCGCCAACCTTAATTTAAACTACACTGCTCCAGAGCTCTTGATAGACTCTCAGCTGAGACTAGACGTTGCAAATGACATTTGGTCGCTTGGTTGTATAATATACTATTTGTATAATGGAGGCGATCAGCTTATCAACTGCTTTGACTCTAATAGTATTGCAGACTACAAGGCTGAGTTCCGTAAATTCGAAATGAAGTTCTACAACCACAAACCTTCCGAATTGAAGTATCTCTTGAAGAGCATCCCAGAAAAGTTATATCCATTGTACCCCCAGATCCTTGCTCGTTATCCGCACGACAGAATCACCATTGACCAATTCATCGACTCAGACTTCTTCAGCGGAAGTTTGATCAAGGCCATGTTATTTATTGATGAGTTTTCGACCAAGTCGACAGAAGAGAAGTTGATCTTCTTGAAGGGACTTTTGGAATCGGAGGATCCTAATACCGCCAATTTGCTCTCCCAGTTTCCAAGTGGGTTTAGAACACTGAAGTTATTGCCATTAATGATCGAATTATTGCAGCATGAGTTGAGTGTGTTGAATGGCGGGGAAATTGATCCAAATATGGATCTTCTAATCTCTTACTCCTTAACTATTGTGTTCAAGATCAGTGCCAATATCTCAGGTTTGACTTTCCAAGATAGAGTATACACAGCATTGTTTAAAGATGATCCAAAGAACAAACAGAATCCGCAGGCTTTCACTAAGTTATGTAATGCTTCTGTAAAAACCCGTTTGACGTTAGTTGAAAATTTAGCTGTTTTACAAGAGCGACTTCAAGAAAAGCAATTCGTGGATCTCATAAAGAGTATTCTTGATTTGGTTTTGACATCATCTCCAACTGAAGCTGCTCAAAAGAGTGACCAGATTAAGCTCCAAGAGACTTTCTTACAATACTTAACACATGTTGTAGAGAAAATTGAATTCCCATACATTAAAAATACCTTGTTTCCATTAATTTGCCAGGTTTTCAAGACTACCACGGTGTTATCTACGAAATTGGTCACCATAGATACTTTTGAGATGATGGTAGACAAGAAGATCATTGACAAAATTATTGTTAATGATCAACTTTTCCCAGTAGTAAAGAATTTGAAGAGTAGAGACAAGAGAATTGTCAGAAAGATGTTGAGTTTCTTCGTGAAGTTGAGCAAAAGTGATCATATCTCCTTACAATTAGAATCTGTCGTGGATTCTATTTTACCACAATGCCTCTCTCTTGCTTTCAGTTGCGGTGACTGCTCACAATCAGAATTCAAGCAATTCATGACGATTATTAACGAGATTCAAAAGCACTTGATCGACACAAAATTGCAAACATTGCCTGTGACTGCATCAAGTCGCTCTGGTGTGAATGGAACAGTCCATGAGGAAACAAACTTTGAATCTTTAATTAAGACACAAGCAATAACAGAAGGAAATAAGGAACAAATGTTTAAAGGTCCTCAGAGTAAGACGATAATGCAACCTCGTAAGGTATCTCAGGAGAGACCCCCAGTTCCATCGCAGAAACCAACCCCTAAACTCCCTCCTAAGCCGACAGCCCCGTTGACGTTGAAAGCAGGAGTTCCACACAAACCAGTTGCTCACTTAAGATTTGGTGCTTCTAACAGTACTTCTAATCAAACCAACTCCAAGTTGCTCAATACCCTCAATAGCACCTATGCAAACAAGGAAGCACCATTCGCAGACGATGAATTCGAAGACTTCCAGCAAGCAGAGCCGTCTTCTGGCATCAATTGGCTGACAGAGGTATCGAAAACAAGTCATGTACCAAGTAGCCCAATGCAGCCAACTAGGATTACTACTCAAAAGAATAGTTTGCCATTAACTCCAAAATCTAATGGCACTAGGACCATTCCGCCACCAAGGACACCCTCAAACTATCCTCCCGGGTTCGATTCCAATATGGTTTTGACACCTAACAGCAATAGTTCCCCCAAACCAAGGGCTGTGTCTAGTAATGCCAACAATGGTGCAAATGGAAGTGATTTATTGGATTTCATATAGACTGTAAATAGACATACCATTGTAACCACAGTTTAATTTCAAGCATATTGCATTTATTTTTCGAATTCGTATATCTAGTATATCGGTAGGGCCATATATACCCCGCTTAAGGGGGAAATCTTCAATCAAAAAAGGGTTCCTGAGTAAAGCCCCTCAAGGATATTTGCAATTATTGCAAAATGCAGCATCTCGTTTAGGTTCGTGCGGCTTCATAATATATCAAGATCGGCTTTCGGATCGGGAGTTCTGGTGAAACGTCTCTCAGGCCGATTTGCAGTAGCAATGAAGATGATAAATAGACCAGTTCTAGAGCTGGAATGCTGAGTAAAACCGTGAAAAGCGCTTATAACCTAGATTGGAAGTAATCGAGAACAATTGCCCCCTATTGGAGAGGGCCCTCTTGCTGTGGCAGGCCGTTTTATCCGTTACTGCGTTTTGCAGCTTATGGTTGACAACTGGTGGATTTCATGGCAACAATTCCCGTAGCATCCCAGGCGCTACGACAAACAGCCTCCAGAGTGGCCATGTACTGCTGCTATTCTCATATTCCGTGTTAGACCACCAAAGAGCGAAAGAATTCAAGCCTACGGCACTCGTATCACTTTTCAATGTTACAGCAGCCCATGCCCCTGTCAACTGGCTCCAAAAGAGGAGCTTTACCCTCTCCCTCCATCACCCGCCACCCGTAAACATACGATCCCGCACCCCAAAGTAAGCCCACAGCCATCCGTTGCTTCTTCCCCATCGTACCCAGAATGTACATACGATTGCCCGATCTTCGGTTCTTCGTAGTGCTCGCACCGTCGTATAACCGTTCCTCATCTGCCTTCCTAAACGACACCTCCGTATCCATACACAGGCTGTCCCACCCACTGACAACAACAAACACTAAGCGATCCAACGGGAACGAAGAAAAAAATTTTTAGTGCTGCGAACTGGCGGTAATATAGAGGACCGTGGATTCTGGCCATAGTTAACGCAGCAACGCAGCAGGTTGTTTCTGGCGTGTTATGGTGTCGTTCTTTCTTTTTGTATATGGCATTATATCTTGCAGTGTATTGTAAGGGGGGTATATATATAGAGCCGTCTCGCTAGTCCGGATTTGTTTTGAGGTTCGAGATTCCGATATCCTTCCAGTTACTCAGAAACCCTGCCATCTCGTAGCTACAGCAGTAGTTAAGCAAAACGTGCTATACGACAAGAACCACATCCTGGATCAGAACCTACATCCCTTCGTGTCCCAAGTCGTTGACATCTAAATCGACGTGAAACCAACGCCAAGCAGCACCAGGAGAAGTCTCTGTATCATAGATTTTCTTTCACCTAGCTGAACCCACAACCTTCGTTTACTCGTTTAACTTTCGGTCTATTCAATCACAACCATCATGGATATCGTCTTGGAAATAGTCGACTACTTTGCCTTCGACAGAGTTTATGCTCTGCTCTTGCCAAAGGGCGGTGCCGTGGATAACATCGTCAGCAGCCTCAAGTTAACTGCCTTGGCCGGAGCCGCCACGGAAATAAAGCCTGAAAACTGGTCGTTTAACTCATCCATAGTCACACAGTCTCCACTCTCGTCATTGGTAGCTAAGATTTCCAACTACCAGAACAAAAATGAAATATACGGCTTGGCTCCTAAATACTTGCCAGCCGGTGATTACATAGATGCCTCGCTTTTGGCCAGATCCAACCTCTTCAGAGAATTCATTTCCATGTTCATTGTCACTGCTGTCTTCGGTTGGGTTTTGTACTTCGGAGTTGCTTCCCTTGCATACTTCACCGTTTTCGACAAGAAGATATTCAACCATCCTAGATACTTGAAGAATCAAATCTGGTTGGAAATTGAGCGTGCAGCCACAGCTATACCTGTCATGGTTTTGTTGACTGCTCCATTCTTCTTATCTGAAATCAATGGGTTTTCATTCTTGTACATGAATATCGACGAATCCACTGGTGGATGGAAAGCTTTGGCTTGGCAAGTTCCTCTGTTCATTTTGTTCACGGATTGCGGTATCTATTTCATTCACAGATGGTTGCACTGGCCATCTGTCTACAAAGTCTTACACAAGCCCCACCATAAGTGGATTGTCTGTACTCCTTTTGCATCACATGCTTTCCACCCTGTAGATGGATGGGCTCAAAGTTTGCCATACCACATATTTCCATTCTTGTTCCCATTGCACAAGGTGTTGTATTTGGGATTATTCGTATTCGTCAACTTCTGGACCGTTATGATCCACGATGGCCAATACTTGTCCAACGATCCATTCGTCAACGGTACTGCTTGTCACACCGTCCACCACTTGTACTTCAACTACAACTATGGTCAATTCACAACTTTGTGGGATAGAATCGGTAGATCATATAGAAGACCAGACGATTCGTTGTTCGTGAAAGAAGCTGATGCCAAGGATGAAGACAAATTATGGAAAGAACAGACTACCCAAATGGAGAAAATCAGAGGAGAATTGGAAGGTAAGGATGACGATAGAGTTTACATCTGATTCTTGAGTTTTATATTACTGACTTTGTATTTTATCCTTTGTTCAATTGTTATATGCGCCATCATATTTAATATGCTAGAGACAAGAGTTTTGGTCCTATTCTCTCCTTTAAAATTTTTATGTTACATAGTTGAATTCATACCAAATGGGCCTATAACTCATACGTAGACATTGTGATAAATTAGTGGGGCGAGATGGCTCCAAGCACGAATCGCATAAAATGATAAATACGAGGATACGGTAGTTCTTGGTCATCATCAAGGAAAACCCCAAATTTCACGTAGCAATTCCTGTATTTCCCTTCCACAATACATGCAAAGGCATAGAAGCCTCCACTTAACGAGGTGCGGTTTCGGTCCCCATTTGCTAATGACTTTGGGTGTAATTCCACTAATACGGCGACTCAAAGTCAGGCTCGCATATTACATTGCACTCCTTAAAATAACTGTGTAACTGAAACATTTGACTGTTCATGACGGTTATGCTGATAGCGGCCAATCTCAGAAGTACAGTGGTCCGAACTCTGCTATCTCTCAATCCCCTGCGATCCCCTATCAGGTATAGCAAAATCGAACGTAGCCATCCACAATAATATTTCTTGTCACGCCTGTTCTCTTCTCTTGATGACCTTCGTATCAGTTCAAGGCCCGCTTCTCCATCTTTCAATACTGGGCCGTTACCTAGAAATGATGCAAAATCTTGTTACACTGTTATCGTGATAAAAAGGGTAAGAGCCAAATGTGTTGTTACGTGCAGGCCAGAAGCGGTCCTTTGTTCGGCCCTTTTTTAACGCTCCATTTTTTCATAGTGTCTGTGGATGGGTCTTATCTGCGTTTGGCTTCAAAACGCAGTAGTAACCCGTTTTAGCCTTACGATGATCTAAAATAATGGTTGAACAACTGCAAAAAGGATTTACATAGGGTTAGGAGCTGATGTGGTACTACTTCGTGGAAGGTGTTTCCAACAGCTTGTGAAGACAGGGAACTCACGAACTCAGAAATGCCTTGGTTTCTGATGACTAAAGGCTTCTTTGCATAACTATTTCACTAACACTGGGAACCACTGCATTCGCTACGTGCAGTGCGGGTACTTGGAACTCGTTACGAGCCACGTCAAATCAGAGAGGTCCTCCAATAAAATTGTCATATTTTTAGTTAGCCGCTCAACTTGCATGCCAATTGATCTAGATGCTGGAGATGGTGAATTTTCAGGAATCGCTGTCACATGACTTCGATAATCGCCTTAGCTATGCAACCGTTGATCTCTATTTCTACTATCAATTTATTGTTGGCCTGCACAAACTGCGATTGTGAAAATTGTGAAATCTCTTATCAGTCCTTCTCCATTGGGTGTGCAGATAATTGGCGACCAATGCCAGGGCTGGAAAGAATTGCCATATTGGCGATATAGTAAGCATTAGAGTAGCCTCTCACAGTCAGGGCCAATTGAAGTATTCTGGCATGCAGCTTCCTGTGTGGACTGCAGGATTCTATTTTTGCCAATGGCTTGGAACTCCTGTACGGGCCTTTTTAGACGTTTCGGCCCACCATACATTTAGTATCAAAACTATGCTAATTGTCATCGTGTACTGGTTGAATGCCTCATTCTCAGGCGCTTGATCTATCAACGGTTCTGATGCCAGTCACATCCATCGGCACGTAGTCCAGAAAATATGGCGTGGAAAATACTTCTGTAACCTCTTTCGGGAATCAGGATAGATATCGTAAGGCACATCTTATCGCAATTCATGATACAATATCTGCTTCGAATTCATGGAGATTGCGTAAATGGAGTTTATAATTTTTTTTTGCATTATGAGCAAGCTTGTTACAAGATCTAAATTTTTCACTTTTATGTACCAGAACAATGTAAACGTACATGCTCAAATTTAATATAAATTGAATCCAATCCCCATTTCAATATCAATTATTCAATTTCAATTTTTCAAGTCATAGCTAACAACAATAATTCTTTGCAACACTCTCAGCTAATTTTGTTAAACATGACTGACTTTATTCCTTTACCACAAGGTGCTGGTTATGCCGTTGTCGTCGGTTTAGGTGCCGTTTTCGCTGTAGGTATGGTGCTTACCACCTATGTCTTGAAGAGATATAACAAGGAAATTATGACTGCAGAAGAATTCGCGACTGCTGGTAGATCGGTGAAGACTGGTTTGATTTCTGCTGCCGTTGTTTCATCCTGGACTTGGGCTGCTACTTTGTTAACCTCGACCACTCAGGTTTACAATAATGGTATTTCTGGTGGTTTCTTCTACGCTGCTGGTGCAACTTGTCAAATTACTTTGTTCGCTTGTTTGGCTATTAAGGGTAAGGAAAGAGCTCCAGGTGCTCACACTTACTTGGAAATTGTTAAGGCTAGATACGGTACAGCTACCCATTTGGTTTATGTCTTCTGGGGTCTTGCTACCAATATTCTTGTCACTGCTATGTTATTGACAGGTGGTTCTGCCGTTGTTGGTAACTTAACTGGTATGCATGATGTCGCTGCTTGTTTATTATTACCACTTGGTGTTGTTGTTTATACACTTTTTGGTGGTATTAAAGCTACCTTCTTGACTGACTATGTTCACACAGTTGTCTTAATTATTATTATCTTGGTATTTGCTTTCACAACGTTTGCTACTTCCAATAAATTGGGTTCCCCAGGTGCTGTATGGGAGATTATCACTAAGTTGGCTGAGACTCAACCAAGGGAAGGTAATGCCGGTGGGTCGTACTTGACTTTGCACTCCAGATCTGGTGGTATCTTCTTTGTTATTAACATTGTTGGTAACTTTGGTACCGTCTTCTTGGATAACGGATACTTCAACAAGGCTTTCGCTGCCAACCCTGCTGCTGCCTTACCAGGTTACGTTTTAGGATCTCTTGCTTGGTTTGCAATTCCTTGTTTAGTCTCCGTTACCATGGGATTGGCAGCCTTATCTTTAGAGGGTACCGATGCTTGGCCAACAGCTCACAAAATGACTGCCCAAGAAGTTGCAAGTGGTCTTGTGCTTCCTAACGCCGCCGTTGCCTTATTAGGTACAGGTGGTGCTGTAGCTTCATTGCTTATGGTCTTCATGGCTGTGACTTCTGCCATGTCTGCCGAATTAATTGCCACCTCTACTATTTTCACTTACGATATCTACAGGTCTTACATTAACCCTCAAGCTTCTGGTAAGAAGTTGATCTGGGTTTCACACATCTCGGTTATTGCTTACGCTTACGTCATGGCTGGCTTTGCCATTGGTTTATACTACGCAGGTATCTCTATGGGATATTTATACGAGTTGATGGGTATTATTATCGGTGGAGCTGTATTATCATCTGCTTTGTGTTTGCTTTCTAAGAAGCAAAACGTACAAGCAGCCATTTTCACCCCACCAATTGCCACTGGTCTTGCTATTATGTCTTGGTTGGTTTGCACCAAGAAGAAGTTCGGATCTATCACCCTTGATAACACTTTTGAGGACGATGCGATGTTAACTGGTAATGTTGTTGCTTTATGCTCTCCTTTGATTATTATTCCAATCTTTATTCTTGCCTTTAAACCACAAAATTTTGACTGGCAAATTTTGAAGTCGATTACTAGAGTTGATGAATCTGAGGAGCTCTTGGATGCTGATGCCCCAGTCCACCACGATGAAGAAAAGGTTCATCCAGTTAAGTCTCAAATTTCTGTTATCGCAAGTGAATTGGCTGAAGTTGAAAATGGTAAGTACGAAGAAGAGGAGCTCTTGTTGCATAATTCTTTCAAGTGGGCAGCCTACATTTGTGTTGGCTTAACGCTTTGTCTTTTGATTCTTTGGCCAATGCCAATGTACGGAACCAAATACATCTTCTCTGAGAAGTTCTTCACGGGTTGGATTGTTGTCTTATTTATTTGGATTTTCTTCAGTGTCTTCATGGTTATTATCTACCCACTCTATGAAGGCAGAGATGGACTTTACAATACGTTCAGAGGTATTTATTGGGACTTAACTGGTCAAACATGGAAGTTAAGAGCTTGGCAAGATGACCACCCAGAAAAGATGCACGCTGTCATTTCTCAAGTAAACTCCCAATTGTTAGCTACTGCCCAGTCTCATGTATATGAGGGTAAGACTATTCACAACGGTGCTGTTACTCCAAAAAATATCGATGACGAATTGTCTGATATTAAGAAGGATTCTATGTAGAGATTCTGGTTTTTTTTTACAACGTGTTAGAGAGCTGTGTTGCTTGTTTCAATTCTATTTATAATCTTGTTTGTTTATAATTTTTAGTTAGTGAATATAATCATTGAATGATTTAAAACAAATTTGTTAATGTTTTAATTGTTGCAAAAGTTTTGAAAAATCCTTCGAAAACTGATTAGCTAATACAAAAAAGTTATTAGAAAAGTTAATAGGTGGACTTTCCATTCTGTACTCCAGAGAAAAGAGTCTAATTCACCTGCTTAATTTCACCTACAAGTGGAGAAAAGTGAAAATGCTTGAGCTGTGGAGACTGAACTTCTAAATGCTAGGTGCAAAATAAATCCCTGCCTTGGTACCAATCCCGCCTTACAACGTTACCCCAATTACCATACTGCTGCACCTTCCCAGATTGGCTAATCAGGTATTATGGTTGCAATGCTGAATTGTGTCAAGTCGCCCCACAAACTGTACTGTTTTTCAGCCATCCAAGCAATTGAGCCAAACCATTATTCTCAGCCAGTCATATGACCGTAGATTTGATAACGTTTCGATAAGGTCGCAAAAAAAGCAACTTCGTACATGTCCGGACTAGACAGGGTTGAAAAAAGTTTTGACATATTAGGATTACAAGCGTCACAATCAGGTATCTGTGGCCAATGAAAACGCGCGATAGCACTATTCCTGATAATAGGGATATCCCGAACGTAGGGGTGTGAAACTGGTTCCAAAGCAGGACGTGCTACAAAGATGCCTGGGTTTTATCGAGCTTTCTGTGTAGAAGCTTTATCGTCTGCCATTACCCAGTAGCATACTGGGGATAAACAATCAGGGTTGCGGAGAAGGAATTGCCGATTTCACTGTATAGAAACTGACATTCTGGTACATACAGTGAGCCCAGAAGCGGAATTGCTTCTATGACAGGGCACTAGTTGAGAAACACCAAGGAAAATCGCTCTCCCGTCCAAAACCACCAAACGAATCTAACCAAGATTTGGCTCTTAGCAGCTTCTGTCGTCTGTCAAAAACGATCCTCCGAGTTGTTGCAAATTGCCTTTTGCAACTTCTGCAAAACTCTCCTATCCAGACACCCTCTGCTGGGTGGTCGCTTTCTGCTGCACTTAGGGACTGCTCATGGCCCATGTCTCTACATTTGCGCCGAAATATTCCCATCCTTCAACTTAGAGCTTCCTCCAAACTCGAAACTGTTTTGTTCCTATGGAACACCCGCAGAGCGTACTAGTTCAGCGGGCCGCCGCCGTGACATGCGAGTTAGGTGTATTAGTGGTAGCGCCCATGTTGCTGGGGAATAAGCGCAATGCTCGATTCGCGGAGCGATTCCGTTTGCGAACAAGGGCATCTGGAGGGACCAGTTTCCATCACGGCAAGACAGACAAGGGCCACATAGAAGGCGAAGAGTATGGCCCGAGCCCGAAACAAATGGCTATTAATATTATTATTATCATAATTATGATTATTATTATTATGGCTACTATTGTTTGGCGCTAGTGGTGATTGCAAAATCAGCCATAGGTAGCGAGATATTTTTACTACCGAGTCTCGAATGGGCTAATCGGTGTCTATTGAGTGTTGCAATAACCCAGTCCCAGGGTAATTACAATGGCAAGATTGGGTTAAACGCCTATCGCAGCTATACCAGCAATTCGCAGTGATTCAAGCACTAACATAATCACTCCGGACCACCTCTTCCTGTACTATCGCAGCTACCGTCTCTATTGTACTCGCTTCTCTTTATCGGAACTTTCCAGATATCGATCGTATTTCCATATTGGTCAATACGGCGACGCAGTGTGCCTGAGAATTTATATATATAAGGGCGTTTCCCGAAGTGAAAGTGAAGACGTGATCTTTTGGATTTCGCTTTGTAGCATCTGTAGTCGAGTCTTCTTGTACTATTCTCGGACACTTGCACACATCAGTGTTCTTCCATCTCAACCTCGTTCTACTCATTCGGTGCTTTGCCCATCAGCAGCACAACCCCATTTCGACCCCACTATTGAAATTTCAGCGTCGGAGTTTTTCAGCACCAGTGTAAGCTAGTGGATCCGCCGTCTACAACCAGAAGAGCCGTCCTTCGAGTAACCTTACTCAATTCGAGGAAAGAGCCCCAAACTCACTTAATATCTACAACCAGATCTAATTATCAAAAATGTCATACATCGGCTGGAGCGTCCAGGACTGGGTCCAGTTCCACTACCAGTCTACCCCCAACGAATCTTTCGAAACGTTACAGGAGCTCCTTGCTTCCCAGAAATCTGCTCCCGAGGATCCTGCTTGGATATCGTTGGCTACCATTGAAAACTTGAAGCATCAGTGGAATTTCTTGCAAGCAAGAGCCAACAAGCTTGATCTCCCACTCTACGGTGTCCCGGTTGCTATCAAAGACAACATCGATGTCAAGGGCTTCGAAACCACTGCCGCTTGTCCTTCGTTTGCCTACAAACCAGAAGATGACGCTACCACCGTCAAGCTCTTGAGAAACGCAGGTGCTATCATCATCGGTAAAACCAATCTTGACCAGTTTGCTACCGGATTGGTTGGCACAAGATCTCCTTACGGTATAACCCCCAACACATTCAATAAGAAATACGTCAGTGGTGGATCCTCTGCTGGGTCTGCCTCGGCAGTGGCCCGAGGAATCGTGCCCATTTCTCTTGGAACCGACACAGCTGGCTCTGGTAGAGTTCCTGCAGCTTTGAACAACATCATCGGTCTTAAGCCTACCAAGGGAGTGTTTTCATGCTCAGGTGTGGTGCCAGCATGCAAATCATTGGACTGTGTATCCATCTTTGCACTCAATGTTCAAGATGCTCAGCTTGTGTTTAGCATCATGTCCCAAGAAGACGGCTTAAACGACGAATACTCGCGTGCTTTACCAGCTAACCCACTTCTCAAGTTCCCAGAAGCTCCAAAGATTGGTATTCCAACCAACTTGTTATGGTTCGGAGAGACTGAGAATCCCAAATTATACGATAAAGCAGTTAAGGTATTTGAAGACAAAATCGGTGCAGACTTAGTTTCCTTGAACATTGATCTTCTTCTCGATTTGGCCAAGTGCTTATACGAGGGGCCATGGGTCTCTGAACGTTATACTGCTACAAAGGACTTTTTTGCAACCAATCCACCAGAAAAGGATTTAGATCCAACAGTCACCCAAATTATCAAGGGAGGTGAAAAACACTCCGCTGCTACTGCTTTTGACTTCGAGTACAAGCGTCAAGGAATATTACAGAAAGTAAAGCGTTTGCTCGAAGGAATAGACGTTATAATAGTGCCAACAGCACCACTCAACCCTTCTATTGCAGATGTTGAAAAGGAACCTATTAGAGTGAACTCTTGCCAGGGTACATATACTAACTTTGTCAATTTGGCTGACATGTCTGCTTTGGCCATTCCAGCGGGTTTCAGAGGTGATGGATTACCCTTCGGAATCACTTTGTTATCACACAAGTTCAACGACTATGCCCTTTTGGAATTGGCCAGTCGTTATTTCAAAGCCATTGACTCAACTCAATCCAGATTCTATGGTGCTTTGAAGAACGTACCAGCTTCTAGTTTAAAAGACGAATTGTTGCCAAACATTCCAGCTTTCAACCCAGAATCTCAAATCAAATTGGCCGTCGTAGGTGCTCATTTGAAGGGCTTCCAATTACATTGGCAATTAGAAAAAGTACAAGCGAACTTTGTTGAGGCTACTACCACTTCTAAGAATTACAAATTGTATGCTTTACCAAAGACTGGACCAGTAGCGAAGCCAGGTTTGAGAAGAGTCTCTGAGGATGGTGCGGATATCGCTGTTGAGATCTATGCTGTTCCAAAGGAAAGATTCGGAGACTTCATCAGCTACGTTCCAGAGCCTTTAGGAATTGGATCTGTAGAGTTGAAGTCCGGTGAATGGGTCAAATCATTCATCTGTGAAGAATTTGGCTACAAAACTCCAGGAACTACCGACATCACCAAATTTGGAGGTTGGAAGAAGTACCATGAACACTTAGCTCAGGAGAAAGCAGCTGTTAAGAAACCATTCAACTCAGTTTTAGTTGCTAACAGAGGTGAGATTGCTGTTAGAATTATCAAGACATTAAAGAAGTTGAACATTAAGTCCATTGCTGTATACTCAGATCCAGACAAGTATGCCAAGCACGTTTTGTTAGCTGATGCAGCTATTCCATTACACGGGACTTCCGCTGCAGAGACCTACATTTCCCTCGAGAAAATCATCAAGGCAGCTAAAGATTCTGGAGCTGAAGCTATTATCCCTGGATATGGATTCTTGTCTGAAAATGCCGACTTCTCTGATCGTTGTGGTAAGGAAGGAATTGTCTTTGTTGGTCCTTCTGGTGATGCCATTAGAAAGTTGGGTTTGAAGCACTCAGCTAGAGAAATCGCCGAAAAAGCTGGTGTACCATTAGTTCCAGGTTCCGGATTGGTCAAAGACGCTCAAGAAGCAAAGGAAATAGCTGCTAAGTTAGAATATCCAGTCATGGTGAAGTCTACAGCAGGTGGTGGAGGTATCGGTTTACAGAAGGTCGACTCCGAAAAAGACATTGAAAGAGTTTTTCAAACAGTTCAGCATCAAGGTAAATCCTACTTTGGAGACTCTGGAGTCTTCTTAGAAAGATTCGTAGAAGACGCTAGACATGTCGAAGTCCAGATGTTTGGAGATGGTTATGGTAAGGCAATTGCTTTGGGAGAAAGAGACTGTTCTTTGCAACGTCGTAACCAAAAGATCATTGAAGAAACACCAGCTCCTAACTTGCCAGAGTCAACAAGACAGAAGATGAGAGATGCCGCAGAGTCTTTGGGTGCTTCCATGAACTACAAATGTGCTGGTACTGTTGAATTTATTTACGATGAAAAGAGAGACGAATTCTACTTTTTAGAAGTCAACGCCAGATTACAGGTAGAACATCCTATCACTGAAATGGTCACTGGGTTAGATTTAGTTGAGTGGATGTTATTCATTGCTGCAGACGATCCACCAGACTTTTCTCAAAAGATCCAGGTTACGGGTGCTTCCATGGAGGCCAGATTATATGCTGAGAATCCAGTTAAGGATTTCATGCCTTCTCCTGGTCAGTTGACTGAGGTTAAGTTCCCAGAATGGGCCAGAATTGACGGTTGGGTCGAGAAAGGTACAGTTATCTCTGCAGAATATGACCCTACTTTAGCAAAGATCATTGTTCATGGAAAAGATAGAAATGACGCCTTAAAGAAGTTGAGACAAGCTTTAGACGAAACTGTCGTCTTTGGCTGTGTTACTAACATTGACTACTTGAGATCAATTGCTAACTCCACCATGTTCGCCACAGCCAAGGTTGCAACCAAGGTCTTGGACTCTTATGATTACAGACCTACTGCCTTTGAAATTATCCACCCAGGAGCTTACACTACAGTGCAAGACTACCCAGGTAGAAAAGGATACTGGCACATTGGTGTTCCTCCTTCAGGTTGTATGGACGAATACTCTTTCAGAGTTGCCAACAGAATTGTCGGAAATGACAAGGGCGCACCAGGTATTGAGGTGACCTTAAATGGTCCTAAGCTTTTGTTCCACCATGATGCTATTATCGCAGTAACTGGTGGCCAAGTTGAAGTTGACATTAACGGCCAGAAGGTCGATCAATGGTCTCCTATCAACATTAAGAGAGGTGACAAGTTGTCCATTGGTAAATTAACTACTGGATGTAGAGCTTACTTAGCCATTAGAGGTGGTATTGATGTCACTGAGTACTTGGGTTCTAGATCGACTTTTGCCTTAGGTACAATGGGTGGTTACAATGGTAGAGTATTGAAATTAGGTGATGTCTTATTCTTAGGACAACCAGAAATCTCCAGTTGTACACTTCCAGCTCCTATATCCACTCCAGTGAATATTTCACCATCTTTAATTCCTGACTACAGTGACAAGGTTTGGAAGGTTGGTGTAACTTGTGGTCCACATGGTTCTCCTGACTTCTTCAAGCCAGAGTCAGTGGAGACATTCTTCCTGGAGACTTGGAAGGTTCACTACAATTCTAACAGATTTGGGGTCAGGTTGATTGGTCCTAAACCTAAATGGGCTAGACCAGATGGTGGCGAAGCTGGTTTACATCCCTCAAACACTCACGATTATGTCTACTCACTTGGTGCCATCAACTTCACAGGTGATGAACCAGTCATTTTGACTTGTGATGGTCCTTCCTTGGGTGGTTTCGTTTGTGCTGCTGTTGTTGCTGAAGCCGAAATGTGGAAGATTGGTCAAGTGAAACCAGGTGAGCAAATTCAATTTGTTCCAATCAGCTACGATACCTCTATTTCTTTGAAGAACCAGCAAGATAAGATCATTGAGGAGTTAAAGGGCGACTTGCCCTCCTTAGAAGGTAAAAAGATTGAGCCAGAGAACCCAGTCTTATATAGCTTCAAGGTCACCTCCAATGCACCAAAGGTCACTTATCGTCAAGCGGGTGATAGATACATCTTGGTTGAATATGGTGACAATGCACTTGATTTGAACTTATCGTACAGAATTTACAAGTTGATCGACATGGTTGAAGAGCACAAGACAAGAGGTATTGTTGAAATGTCTCAAGGTGTGAGATCCGTGTTAATTGAATATAACCGCGACGTTACTCAGAAGGAGGTGTTGGATACATTAGTTTCTTATGAGAAGGAGATGCTTTTCATTAATAAATGGGAAGTTAAGTCCAGAATCATCAAGTTGCCAATGGCTTTTGAAGACAAGAAGACTTTAGATGCCGTCAAGAGATACCAAGAAACCATTAGAAGTGAAGCACCATGGTTGCCAAACAACGTTGATTTCATTGCTTCTATCAACGGTATGACCAGAGCAGATGTCAAAGATTTGGTCTACACTGCTAGATTCTTGGTTTTGGGTCTTGGTGACGTTTTCTTAGGTGCTCCATGTGCCGTTCCTTTAGATCCTAGACATAGATTATTGGGAACTAAGTACAATCCTTCCAGAACTTACACTCCAAACGGTACTGTTGGTATCGGTGGTAGTTACATGTGTATTTACACAATGGAATCACCAGGTGGTTACCAATTGATCGGTAGAACCGTTCCAATTTGGGACAAATTAACCTTAGCCAGCCACTCTGGCGACAAGCCATGGTTATTGAGACCATTTGACCAAGTTGAATTCTACCCAGTAAGTGAGGAGGAAGTCGACAAGTTCTCTGAGGAGATGAATGCGGGCAAGTTCAATGTTGACATTATCGATAGTGTTTTCAACCACGGTAAGTACTTGGAGTGGATCCAAGAACACTCTGCTTCTATCGAAGAGTTCCAAAAGAACCAAGGTGGAGAGAAATTAGAAGAATTCAACCGTTTGATTCAGATCTCCAACAGTGAGTTGGAGAAAGGAGGCTCGAAGGTTCAAGAGGACGAGACTTTTGATGAAAGCGCCGAGTTAGTATACTCCGAATACTCTGGAAGATTCTGGAAGTCTTTGGTTGAAGTTGGTGACGTTGTCACGGCCAATCAAGGTTTGATTGTTGTTGAAGCAATGAAGACCGAGATGGTGGTCAGTGCTCCAAGAGATGGTAAGGTGTTGAAGGTTTTCCACAAAAACGGAGATATGGTTGATGCTGGAGACTTAGTCGTTGTTCTCGAGTAAAGAGAGCTTGGAGAAGACGTTTGTTAGATTGAGTTTTATTTTTTACGCTTGATATAGACTATTTGTATTATTAGTTCAATTGTTATTATATTGTTAAAGAGTTGCAAAATCCTGTAGTTGAGGTGGGGTATCGTAAATACTGGGGTTTTCCATAGTTGGTGATGTCTCACTAGAGACTAGTACTTCGATGTGTCTGTTGCTGTTGAATCTAAGCAATAGCGTTAGGATACGTGTATTTCGGACCATTCGTTGCAGAAACACCTGTTGTACGGTTAATAGTTCGTTAAGTGATTCGCTAGTTACTCTCACTAGCCACTGCAGCTCACTAAAGTCTCACTAGTCTCACTAAATACTCTCACTAATGAACCGTGCAATTTCCACAGAATCCAATCAGTAATAACACAACACACAACACACCTTTTCTGGAATTAGAGCCACCTTTCATTTATTTACACTACATTCCACCTTATTCAGCCTCCTCCCTAGGAATTATATCCCACCCATAACACAGACCCGTATCATACCACATACTACGCCTACCACCACCACCGTACTTACACCACCACCACCAGCCCTTTTTTTCACAGCCAAACAAAATCTACGCGCACGCGAAAAATTAACTTTGTAAACCGGAGATTCTGACGCTCCGAAAACATCACAGTTGAAGAATGTTTCTTCTGTGGATGAAGTAGAAGTGATACAGATATCTGTAGATTAACTGGCATAGAGTATACCGTGTATAGTGCACAATAGGAGAAACTTGGGAGAAAATCTGTTTCTTGTTTCTTCAACCTGTTTTTTTACTCCTTTCTTTGAATCTTGTACACTATTACTACTCACTATGAGCTCGCTAGCCGCTAACGCTTCTGCTCTTCAACCAGAGCAATGGACCAGTTCTTCCAATGAAGCCGTTGAATTGTTCGTCACAGACGACCAGGGAGCCATTAAGTTCTCTCCGGTGTTCACTTACCCCATCTTTGGGGAGGCAGAAACCATCTACGGCTACAAGGGCCTTGAAATATTCTTGTGTTTCGACCATTTCACTTTCTACCCTTTCTTCAACGTCAAGTACGAAGAGAAATTGAACGACCCAGAAATCGTGGATTTGAAGGAGACCATTCAGAAGTTCTTGCCTGAATCCGCAATCTTCAAGGATGAGTCTAAGTGGGGCGATGCCATCGCCAAGGAAAAGGAGAACTACAGAATTCCTGGTGAATTGGTAGACTCCTTCGAGCAAGCTGTGGACGACGAAGCCACCAGCTTCGATATATACAAGTTGAACTTGAAAGATGCAGCTGGTTTGGAATTGCACAAGAGATTACAGATTCTTGTGTTGCTATTCATCGAAGCGGGCTCCTATATAGATGCCAGCGACGAGTTGTGGGACGTATATGTGCTCTACCAATCCACTCCGGGACAAGACGACCCATCTATTGTGGGCTTTACTACAGTCTACAACTACTGGAAGTATCCAGGAGCTACGAAGTTTGACAACGATGAACAGGAGGTAAGATTGAAGATTTCTCAATTCATCATATTGCCTACCTTTCAAGGTCGTGGAATCGGTGGTCAGTTCTACTCCCATTTGTTCGAGAAGTGGCATAAGGACGACAAGGTCATTGAGATTGTTGTGGAGGATCCTAATGAAAGCTTTGATGATTTAAGAGACCGGTCTGATTTGGTAAGATTAAGCGAGTCGCTCAAATTAGCCGACATCAGCACTAAGCTCACGCCCGAATGGATCCAAAACACTAGAAAGAGTTTAAAGTTGGAGAAGAGACAGTTTGCAAGACTCATAGAGTTGGCCTTGTTATACCAATCAAAGAAAAAATTGGGTTCCGATTCCAAGAAGGATATACGGTTATTCATCAAAAAGAGAATATTCGAAAAGAACAAGGAAGGCTTGAGTGCTTTGGACGACAACACTAAGAAAGATAAGCTCCAGACTGCTTACACCTCGTTGGAAGAGGATTACTTCAGAATATTGGGTGATCTTAAGTTGGTTGTCAAGAGGCAAGGGGCTGAAGGGGAAAATGGCAGTGCCAAGAAGATCAAGGTATGATAGTGCCATTGATGGTTTTGTATAGCTGAATAAAAATCCGTATTATAGTTCTATTTTGGCCCTCATGTATAGAAGAGAGTAGCATTTTGTGACCGTAAGACCTGTATAATTCAAACGCATGGAATAATAGGATTCTTTCTCAACTAAGGCTGATAACGGTGTTCCAAGTTTGGTCATGTTACGGGGCCCCTGAAATACAGTTTTCGTTTCTCGCTTAGACCACAGCTTGCAACCCTAGTAATACGTCGTTGCTGGAATGACCAGCGTCATCCTTAGAGTTGGTTGTGATTGCAATCAAGCTATATAGAAGGTTATTTTTTCACTGGTGATTAAAGAATATTTCAACTTGGTGTTCCGTCAAAAACCTTAATTCGCTTCGTGCCACAGAATTGCAGCCGTTGATGGGCCCAACCGACGCACCGATCCTGGTCTTACATTGCGAATTATGTCATAACCAGGCTGCATGCTACTTAATCGATCCTTGTTGCGTTTTGAATGACCCACACGCCAATATTTAGTCTTTCTAGCCTGTCTGGTTCACTACTATGACGACATCACAATATAGCATTTGGTATACTTCCTGCAGACGGCTCGTTTTGTGACGTCATCGGCATTCATCCCAAGAATTCAAGTTCAAATCACGTGATTTATAATCTACCCCCTCTGCTCATCTTCGGCGTCCGAGCTCCACACTATACCCCGATTGGGCAGATGCTACCTGTTTCGCTATTTGACGTCGGTACGATCGTAGTTGCTCCGGACGGTGTGCACAGGTTGGGCCACCTTTTTAGATTTTTGGCTGTTCTCGAGATTAGGGAGACTCCATTGAACACCAGCAGAACGCACCATCCACCAGTCTACAGAACAGCGTTAACTAGCCAACCACCAACGGAAACCGGTTCTCGCCCGAGCAATGTCCACCAAGCACGTTTCCCTCCAACCACCCACTTTTTCTGGCCAACCCGGCCCCACTCGCATCCGCCATCTCATCGCTTCCATACGGCTGGTCACTGAAACTGTGAGCGCAAGCAACCTTGTACAATCCTTCCCGCCTGCACAAAGCCGCACGGTGCCAGACATGGTCGATATTCCCTTTCGGGATGAATTTCACATTTCCTCCATCCCCTTCCGACGTCCCCCAGTGGTGTATAAATAGTTTGGCAAATCCCGTCATTGTGTTGCATCGACGGCGGTGGATGCCACATTACCCTCGAGTTTTTAACCCAATTGCCCGCCAAAATGCACAGAACCTACTCCTTGAGATCGCAGAAGGCCCCTACTGCTGCCCAATTGCAGTCCCCACCACCCCCACCATCGACCACCAAGTCTGGTAGATTCTTCGGAAAGGCCAGTATTGGCTCCTCGTTCAGAAAGTCAGTGGCCGGGGCCACTGGCCCAGAATTGTCGAGAAAATTGACCCAATACATCAAGATGGAGAAGAACGTCATGAGAGCTATCGAATTGACCGCCAAAGAACGTCGTGAAGTCGCCAAGCAATTGAGTGCTTGGGGTGAGGGCAACGACGACGATGTCTCCGACGTGACCGACAAGTTGGGAGTCTTGCTCTACGAAATCGGTGAGTTAGAGGACCAATATGTCGACAAGTACGACCAGTACAGAATTACCTTGAAGACCATCAGAAACATCGAGGCTTCCGTTCAACCTTCCAGAGACAGAAAGCAAAAGATTACCGACGAAATCGCTCACTTGAAGTACAAGGACCCACAATCTCCAAAGATTCCAGTCTTGGAGCAAGAGTTAGTCAGAGCGGAAGCCGAGTCTTTGGTCGCCGAGGCCCAATTGTCTAACATTACCAGAGAGCAATTGAAGGCTGCCTACAACTACCAATTCGACGCTACCAGGGAATTGGCCGAGAAATACGCCTTAATTGCTGGTTACGGTAAGGCCTTGTTGGAATTGTTGGACGACTCTGCCGTCACTCCTGGTGAGACCAGACCTGCTTACGATGGTTACGAGGCTTCTAAGCAAATCATCATTGATGCTGAGAACGCCTTGGCTACCTGGACTTTGGACGCTGCTGCCGTCAAGCCAACCTTATCCTTGCACCAAGAGTATGACGAGGAGGTTGACCCAGAAGAAGAGGAAGGTCTTGTTGCCGAGGAGGAGTTTGCCAAGCATGACGAAGACGACGAACTTGTTGTTCCTAAGTAGACTCCTTGTTCTTCTGGCTGAAAAATTACGTGCATACTGTTTGTCCCTAACCCCTTTTTTTCCAGGCACCTTTTAGACTGAGCAAGACCGAGTTTCCAGCGTTTCCAGCGAGGAATTGCGAGCCGCATGGACGTGGCATTGAAAAAGATGAAAGCGTCGATGCACAAAGGCAGCAAGTGAACATCATTGTAAATTATAATTTTGACGTCTTGACCTGTTTTCTGTTAGCTGTGCAACTATTGTTTTTTATTATGTATTAATATTTAGGTAAAAACGGACTGAAGTCTGTTGAATTAATCTTTGATAGCTTAATATACTTTCCCACTTTGTTTCCGACGGTTGGTGTAGGTAGAACTGTGAAAAATTGCAATTGAGGGTAATAGCGAATAGGAGCGATCTACTGTTCATTCCACATGTTAGAAATACAATTAACTAACGATCTCTCATTAAAATGAACATCTGGGGGGGAGGGGACATCCGCGCCGCACTGATGACTACGAAGACTTACTGTGTTTCTTACTGGGATTTAATGGCCACGAAGACTTCCAGCCACCTGCGAGACACCTGTGGTTGATGTAGAAACCTGTGCTCTACATCGCAATGCTTCTTACTCTTTTTGGTGGTTTTTGCGACGTTATTAGAAATGATGTGCGCTTCTTCGTTGGTGTTTTACGAGACTAATCGAGTATCTCTGAGCCCCAAATAGGAAGAAATATCGATGCAGGAGATAGAAGGAAATGAGATACCCGATTGCAAAATTGTGACACCGTAGAATACAACTAGTAAGGTTTTATTCATTTTCTCTTATATTTAATTCCTTGAGTCTCCTCATGAATCTTTGTTCTTCATAGGTTTGGGGGTTAAATTCATGTATCGGCTGGGAAAGCTCATGTTCTGGTTGCGAAATTGGGACATGCATAGGACTGGAATGCAGTGGCCCAAGGTCTTTTGCAAAATCGTGAAATTTCTCCATTAAAGTATCCCCCAGTTTCTCCCAACAATGGCCTATAGGAAAATGTATCCCTGAATCTAGAACTGGGAGTTTATCCTTTGATTTCTGAACCATGTCAGCTTGAAGTGCTGCACCATACGCAAAAGCAGCTGGTAGACTTTCTCTCAACAGAACTTTCTTGCTGTCGAAACACTCGCTCACCATATTAGAAATTCCTGGAATCGGTGTTGTTCCCCAGACAATTGCTATTTCATTGACATGTTGAAAGGAAGATTCTTTAACAATTCTCTTTATTGTCTCTATCACCTCCTTGGAAAATCTAGAATATATCTTCACATATTGGTCTCTTGAAAGAGAGAACTGGAAATCAACTCCATTATGAAAAGACTCGATGGTATAAGAAACGGTCAGCTTTGATTCCAATTCTGATTTAAGGTGGTCACATGTTCCTTTTAGCTTTCCTAAAGAACTAGCGTTAGCTGTTACATCAATATTATGCTGGATTTTGAAAACTGCTGCCAAGTATCGTACTGTGAGAATGTCTACATCTTCACACCCTAAAGAGCTCCCTCCCAGTGGACCAAGTTCAATTTTAATTCCATTAAAAAAAATCAACGAGGCACTGAAAGTATAGTAATTTATCTCAAGGACTAATATTTTTGGGTCGCTTAAAACTGAATTCAGTTCCAAATAAGTCAAGAAACCATACGCGATAGCAGACGCAGTTGCACTCAGTATGACATCCAAAACATGAAGGCCAGCAAGTTCTCCAGCACATTTAATAGCAGTTCGTTGAACTTCATTGAAAAATTGGGGTACAGAAATAACTGCATTGTCAACTGATCCTCCGAAATTTTTCTCGGCAGTATCTTTTAATTCACTTAAAATCATTGAATAAATATCTTCTGGGCTAAATAGCTTAAGTTGTTTGTTGAGTCTTACTTGAATAAATGGCTTTCCATTATCATTAACGATGCGGCACGGCAATTCATTTGTAGCAGATTGAACTATTGGATCATCGAAGTCTCTACCAATCATATTGAAGATACCAAACGCTGTATTTTCAAGGTCTTCTTCTCCTTTATGGCTTGCCATTTTACCTACTTCTATTCCATCATCTGTGAACGCAACGCATGATCGAATAGCTTTAACGCCATACTCATTGGGGATAACATCCATAAAACCCTTTGAAAAGTATGAAATTCGAGAATAGTAGGAGCCAGCTTCAATTCCTATCGAATAATCTTTCATTTTGTTTGGATTTCTTCTGTATAAAGCAACAAAACAGTGTGCCCAATTTAAGTTTATATAATTCCCATAATGCAGTTCGGACCACATCTTTCCAACGTAAGAAATATCACATCCTATGTCGTGACTACGATGACTTCTTTTAGCTTTGTGTTTTTGACTCTGTACTCCACTATTTGGATGCCATGAATTAGACCATCTCCGAACTAAGCTTTATCCAATTAGCATGTCTAAGAGTGTATTTGTCATGTCGCAGAAGAAATGAACTGGTTTGAATAGGGAAGGCTGCAAATAGAATTTACAGTACCACAAAACTACTAGTCCCTTTCTATCACGAAGCGAAGTATTCTGGCAAGATCAATTTAGGGGTTCAGAGACACGATTTCTTGGTATATTTTACTTCTGTTCAGCCTGATTATAATTAGAAAGTAACAGGCATTAGTAGCAGAAGATATTAGCATTTATATCAAAGTATAGGTTGGACGCCTGGTTATTGGATCTTTGATATGATTTGAACTGCCTCAGCTGGAGAAATCTCATTGTCGTTGGGACGTTCTGCGATTATAGCGATCACATTCCGTGTTGCCAATGAAAGAACACTATGAAAAGAGTTGGCTGCTAACTTTCTACTTATTGGCATTTGATCTATAGTGGTGTTGTTGGGAATCAACTCGGAGAATTTGATGCTGTAATACTCTTGGGGTGCACTGGAGACCTCTAACTGTGCTCCTTCCAGAAGGTCTTCCAATGCAAGTTCACTCGATAAGTATTTATGTCCAATGGCCTCGGCACGATTAGCAATGAGCTGAAAGAACTTCAATAATTTGCTGAAGTTAGTTTGATCTGCTTCGTTGCTATATTCCCTCTGTTGATTCCCTTTAGTTGACGGGCGACTACTTGCGTCGTGCGATTCAAAGGTACCAAAGGTAACATTGAAAACGTCATCTGAAGGTATACTACGATTATCAGGCTCCTCGGCGCTAAAATCAAAATTGTTAGGGTCTTCTTCTCTGAAGGTATCAAAATTGACAGGAATAATGTCTCTTCCTACTTCAAAATCAGGATCAATCAAGTTATTCACTCTTCTTGATACGCTGAGTTCTCTGATCATGGTTTGAACCTGGGAGATATTCTGAGTGAGGCTCTTATTCTCTGATTGCTCGTTATATAGTGATGGATGTACCAATCGGCCAACAAAGTTGCAGAATGGAGACAGATGGGTCTTCAAAGAATCTACAAGCTCCTTAATCTTGGCTTCAATTTCGGTAGGTAGTGACCCCAGAGTGGTTTTGTACATAGTATTGTCGTATCCTATGCCTTCAGCTATCATCTGATCTTCAGAAAGTGCCATTACTTCTTGAGCATCTATTATTAAACGATGATAGCCTCTTTTCCCTTTGTGGGAAGTGGATGCTTGGACCAAGTTGAGGTGCCTTTGAATCACTTCAGATACATTTGATACGCCCGATAATTTGAAGTTTGTATCGTTGCTAATATTATCGTGAACTGGCACCTCTTCTTTGTCCTCAACGACAGCATCCTTCAAGCCCTCTATTTCGAAATCAGCAAGCAAATTGTTATTAGCATTATTCTCTTGACCCTCTTTTTCTCCCTCACCGTCAAAATCGAACTCAATCCCGAGGTCTTCATGTGGCATATGGGAACTGACAGTCGTTTCATTGCCAATTGCAAAACTCTGGTTTAAGAACTCGTTGACAATGTTTTCATGGGTAGCTGTATCAAACAACCTTGTAGTCGTAATGCTGGCGTTCGTATTCCCATTTATGAGAACTGTAGTGTTCTCCGTAGGGAAGTTGATGTTGTCCAAAGACATAATATCCAACTTTCTGCGTTTACGACTATGGATATTTTCCAATTCTTCCAAGAAATCGATCTCCGGAAGAAAGTCTGCTACTATGTTGAAGTCTGGATCGTTTTCTAGGAAGATCTGACCCACTTTGGTGACAATCTGACTGTTCAAGTTCGCGTTGTTGTATCTTCCATTATTTGCAGCCAACAGTAACAAGTCTCTATTCAATTGGGCTTTGATGTAAGAAACTTCATTGAAGAAGTAGTTTATCTTTGTATTATAGAGTAACGAAATTCCGTACAATATATTAGACGTGTATCTTATATTCTTCTTTGAGCTGACTGAAATCAACTCATCACACACCTGTGGTATGGAGACTTCTAGGATATCGTGTTTAATAGACTTCTTGGAGTTCAACTTCGATCCAAGCGTACCCATGAGCCAGGCAATCTGTAACCCCAACAGATCTTCACTTATGTTTACCAATTCCATTGCAATCGATGAGATATTAAGAGACTCCATGGAAAGAAGTGTTATGTATATTTAAATATAACGGCAGTGATGTATAACAATTATAATAATGGTGATTATATAATCGCAGTATATCCCTTTTTGGCGAAATGAAGTTCGATGTATTAAACTATGGGCATTTTAGAAATGCTGTAAGTGGACCCTAGTGAAGTAATATAAATAGAAAGGAAGGAAGTGCCAGTAATTAGAAATGATATAAATAGTAATAATAATAGTAATAATAGTAGTAGTAGTAGTAATAAACCCTAAGTCATTTTATAGTCTAAGTTTCGTAATTTGTCATAAGTGACTACTAACCATTTCACAGTTAGTTCGAAATCACCTTGTTTCACTGATTCGTGGAGGTTGGTGAAGGTGCTAAATTTGTATCTGTTGTTGAGCTCTTCTTTGGTTGCGTTCACTGAAAACTTGGGAACACCGTAAATTACATGGTTGAAATAGAAACTCTCGGTCGTTCCTCCAGTAAGATACTGGTAGTCCTTTGCATTCAAACTGAGGTCTCGTTCCAAGCGAAGCAACTTGTGGTTGGATACCTTGAATTGTGCGAAATGAGCAAGCTTTTTATAGTATTTGAACCATGGATAATCTTCTATCAAACCTTCCTGAACTCTCTTGTTCCATTTGTCGAAGATGACAGATTGCTCGATCAGCTCAATAAGCAATTCTTTGAATTGGTCGAGCAATTCCACAAACCTGACTGTCGAATCATTTCTGGGAGCTTTCATGATATCTTGTAAGATATATGATTTAGATATGGAATAGGGTGATACCTTCTTTTGCTCCCATTCTGACAATTTAGGTTGGTTCTCTGTTAAGAAGAAGTTGAAGAATTCGTTAATGTCACCATAGTAGTATTTCGTCTTAACCTCAATAACTTCATGTTCACTCAATGAAATGGCCAATAAACCAATGAACCGTATCAACAGACCATGCAAAAGGAGGTCATCGTCAATTTGGCGTTTAATAAGCCAATCATATGAATAATAGTTTGAGTTTGGAACATACACTGAGGAGTCACGCTTAGCATCGTTTTCAAATTTAATGTTAATCACAGGAGTGCTCAAATGACTCTGGAAGATCACTCCATCTGAATTAGCAATTTGCTGTCCCAAGATACCATTGATAGTGTTATTGTCCTGTTTTGCCCAATACTTATGTAATGTAGTGTAGCTGTCATCGTCGTCATCGTCGTCGTCATCATCATCATCTTCTTCGCCATCTTCGTCATTATTATATGAATAGTTTTCGATTGTACTTTTGAACATTTCAAGTTCATCATCAATTAACGCTTTCTCTAAATTGTCAACCAATTCTTCATCATATGCTTCAGATAACGTCCTATAGGGAGCTGCTCCTTTTGGAATTGGGATGTACTTGGCAGTCTTCCTTAAGAGGTGGTTGAACAACGGATTCGAGTCTACTTTGAACTTTGATCCAGTCACAGCGTCACCATCAATGTTAATGTAACTGATGATGGAGTGCTTGGAATCAATAGCCTTCGTATCGTTGGTTAAAAGTTGAGAGCCCAACAATCCCGAGTTGCTTCCATCCCAAGAAACAAACTTTATGGTTCGCAACGGCTTCCAACCCTTATCTGCCAATCTCTGGTAATTTCTCATGATTTCAAATAACACAGCGTGACTACTAGCGGGATTTGATGATGTTAATGAGTCTCTTTTGGCCCCAATAACTATATCTCCGTCGGTCATAATGCCCTTTATAGTTCCTACTATATTTGTCAATATACGAGCCTTTGCGTCCTGAACGAACTCGGTGGACATTTCGAGTTTGATAGTCTTACCTTCAGAAGTTGGATGGTATTCCCACTCTGCAAACACGTCTGAATTGCTATTTTTCGATAACGTGCCTAGGACGGGCTTTACAGCCTTGACGCTGATTGGAATGGCTGGAATAGAAGGATGTTGCCAGTCATGTAATTGGCCGACGCCTGCGTTATCACGCGAGATTGCCATATTCAACTGGCCCTCATTCTCCTTGTTGTTGCCCAGCTCCAATTTGTAGAAGTTGATGAATCCAATGGCTCCATATTTCTCAGCTATCAAGATCTTTTCAGCTACTGAGATATTTGCATTCAACGATGACTTTACTATGACAATTTTATCCCTCACCTGTATGTTATTGCTTTCCAATAACTGGAAGTCATCTGCTGTTCCTTCATTCACGAATATGTATTCCCCATAGGCGGTTGCATTTGCTCCAAACGCGTAGAATGCGGGGGTATTAAAGCGTGGTTCGTTTAAGTTTGCGTTGTATATGACTTCGTTATTCTGTGTGTCTATTAACTTCACGGACAGAGTGACCGGTTTCTTCAATGATGGCACATTGTATTGGAATGTTTCGGTCTTGAATCCAAATTTTTTGAATGTCTTTTCTACAAAGGATTCGAGTTCGATGTTGTCATCTGAGACTAGGTTGGCAGAGCTCTTGTTGTTTATGGCTGTGAAGTTAGCTAACCATGTGTTGATGGACTCTTCTGTGGTTAGACTGTCATGCGATTTCCCGATTCCAGAGAAGAGCAAGAAGTGGCGTTTTACATCTGAACGGGTGAGGTGGAGACCGTGCCATCTTCTATAGTCTCTGCTGAGGGAAGTTCTAGGCAAGAATGATAGCTGGAAGATGATGATCGCCACTATTCCTAGAGCACAGAACCACCAGAAAGGCCTTTTGTACTTCTTCAAACGCTCAGTATCAATATTGCTGAACTTGGAGAAGACGTCGCTATTGGGGTTGTTGTCTTCTTCTGGGATCCTCAGTTCGAGGTCTCCGTATGTGTACGAGTCCCTGGAGCTGCCTGTTGCTAGCAACGGAGAAGCTTCGGAAGCTGAAGTGTCATCGTTTGGCTTTCTAAGCGTAGGAGATGGTTCCTGTTGCACTTCTGGGGCTGGTTCTTGGACCAGGGGAGTTTCTGGGTTCGATGGTTCGATGACCAGTGCTGGCGGGTCCTCCAGGGTGACTTGTGGTGCTTGCGCCATGGCGACGTTGGTGGTCCAGTGTGGGTGACTCTTGGAACTGATGCTGGAGGTTGGTCCTGTCGCTGTGGGGAAGGCTGCTGCTTACTTAATTCCAAAGGCACTAGCGATTTTCGTGGTGGGCGGAGCTCGCGAAGATTGCACAGTGAGCAGACAAACAAGCTATTGAATAATATCGAGCTCGCTGGAATCACACCTTAAATATAGTTGTTTCTTGTACAATGTACATATACAATATGGTATATTATGCTCTGGTAGAGATAATAATAGAATGTACGTGTGCTATATATAATAATGTGAGGAATATTATATTATGCGCATAGGTAATTAGCAGGACGGATCCGGATTTGTAGGGTGAGATTAAGGGGAAGGACCAGAGATCGGCACCCACGGTTTTGTCACGTGACTGTGGTAGTTTGGTAAGGGTGCCAAAAGGGTTAAGGAATAGGAGGCGGTAGGGACTGGAATTGGTAGCAGGGGGTTGGAATGCGATCTACGGGGCTATGGTGGGTGGTATGAGATAGTTTGGGATTCTTATCGGAGAGGGTATTGCACTCCGTGCAAGTGTTGAAGTGGTTTTCTAGGTATGGGAGGCTCTCGTACTATGACGTACCCGAAAATATGGTGTACGAGCAAAGACTTGGAAGGTGCAAAAAGCTTGGAGAATACGTTGAAGGGCTGCTATCAATGGAGTCTCCAAGAAAAGACAAGGGGTAGGAAGAAGGGCTAACATACGGCTATACAAGAGTAATGGAACGTGTTCACAGCATCAATATTAGGGGTATTCCAGATTTGAGTCACTAGAGCCCTCTCCATAGTTTCAACTTAGACAAATCGTATCGTGTCCATAGTTCCTGCGATATGGACTTGGCTCCCCAGGGCAGCTAACGGCGCGTGGAACTATGGCATGTTAAAAAGACCAAGAGAGCCAAGGAGCTGGAAAATACGGTGCATGTAAATCCCCATACGAACCAGTATTACAATGATCAATAATAATAGTATTAGTGGTAAATTGATGAAAATATTATTGGGGTTGCGGGCCCAATTACAAGGTCTAGTTTCGTCTATTCAAACATAAAAAGAGGCTATAGACTATACTCTTCAACTGTGGTACACTGTCTTATCGTTAGTTATGCTTTAAAGAGGTGGGTAGCTATGCGGTGTATGCAGGGAACCATTTGCACGATTGATGGAGTGAGTCAAGAAGAAGATGTTTGCAGCCATGAAGTAGGAAGCAAGATTACTGTACTGCTTGAAGGAATCTGAGGTGATTGATCTGCAGTTAATCAAATTGTCAAACTTTTGCCGAATTTTGCTCTGAAGCTATAGCTCGTTAAGCTTAATGATAGTCAAAGTTCAAGTTCTAAATCAGTTTTTGTGCTACACTGTTCAATGACCAATATTAACATGACCATATCATGAAATCCTCCCTTCGGGAAGGCACTTGGTCGAAGAATTATCCAGCAGCAACGCTTGGTCGAAGTAATACTAATGCAAATATATTTAACTCCTCTCTGCTTTTTCAAGTGGGAAGAAATGCTTCTATCTATACAGTAGGCCGATGTCTTAGTCTCTGACCAATATCGCCTTGCTCTCTTTCTATTTATTCAAGATGGCATTCAAGGTATCTGGATCAAACATATTGCTTCCAGATTGTAATGCCTTGGCCAAAGTTACCAAGGACTTGTCTGTGAAATCCGGCTTCTTTCTTAATTCGTCTAAATCGTTACTGAATTCGCCTGCCATCAACTTCAAGTACTCTGTGTTCAATTCCAGTCTATCTTTACGTAAAGTTTGCTGTATTTGGTCCGCATTTGCTATAGTTTTTGGGACGCTTGTCAAGTTATTTAATGGTGTAGTGGTCAACTTTATCTGGTTTAATTGCTTATGCTGTTCAATCGATAAAGGCTCTGGAGCAAGCGACTTTCCAGTCTGCTCTGTATCTGACTCTATGTCTATTTCCTCGATATTTATGTTACTAGTTTCTGGGACTTCTTCCTTGTCGTTCTGCTCGATTTGCGTTTGTTCTTGTTCTGAGTCTGACGACGAGTCGGAATCGGAGGAAAAGTCCTCTGTTCTTCTCTTTTTTCTTCTTCTATTCTTTGGCTTATCGTTTCTGGGTGCCATCTTGCTGTGTTTGTGTATAAAATGTGACTTCCTCCAAGATAGCCATCTCTACACCCTTACTGTTCCAATTTTTAGATGAGATGGAAAGAATTATTCAGTGTTGCCTGCAGCTCCATGTCGATTTTCACTTTCTCAATTTTCTGCGACACAGGATATGACAAAACTGACAAAGCTTCCCACACCGCAGCGGCACGGGCCCCTTAACAGTCACAAGACATTTAACGCCACATGCGGTATAAAGAGAAAACAAGAAAAAACGCAGTTCCAAAATCCCGAAAACACAGGAGTGGGAAATACGACATGGACTCGGAGCACCGGTGATCCTGGTGCCCAGAGACGGTGTTTTCACTGCCAAAAGCCCAGCCAGCCACACACGGGTGCGATTTCCATGCTAGACGACTGCTTTGGAGCCCACGCCCGTTTTGGTTTCTTGGTGTTCAAACAACGTGGGTCGCGACCGTTGCTATCAGTGCCCCAGTGGGCCCTCTGGGCTCACTCCAGCACCGCCTAAACGTCACAGAATACCAGAATTAATGTGCGACGGCTGCAATATGCACGCAGCGAAGTCTGTTTCTGTGCGCTTGCAACGCAAACAATGGCCTCTGTACAAATACGGCAATCATGCAAACTGCGCTGTGAGCTCGAATGCCCCATTATGTATTAGCAGTAGCAGGTTATTTGTAGCTACTCTGTGGTGTTGTCGTTGGCGTATAGGTACCAGTGGGAGAGTCAGAAGTCGTAAGTGAGCAACAGCCTCGACCAACGGTAGTAACCAGTTGGTTAACCCAGCAGCACTGCCACCATGAATCCACTAAAAATAACAGTAATATTAAATAGTAATATCATACATGGCATATTGCATATATAGATCCCCATACCAAAATTTCTTAGCGACGTGCGTAACTCCATCTCGGTGTTGCCTGGAGAGGAGTGCCTTAATATTAGGGTTTCGTACCGCCTTCTTGGCGGTGGTATTCTCTATTGCTAGCGAGAGCAGGTTGGGTGATTTTGTTTTTCTTATCACTGTTCTTTTCTTCTTGGTGGCTCTGCTTTGGTCATTTAACCTTTTGCTATATAGATCTAGTGTCGTTTCTTTTCTCAGCAAGTCGGTAGTTTTCGTCGCTAGACTTCTAAGTAATTTCTCGAGCCAACTCTTCTTCTTCCTCGCCGCTCGGATTCGCTAGTACATGTAATCTGGCCTCTGTTGCAAGTCGTCTGTCCCATCCCACTGCCCCACCGCCTGCGCTCGTCCTATATGGCCAAAGTCTCCGCCTCCGTGTTACCACTGACTCGTACGTTAGGCCAACCAATGACTACACCATAGTCCGCACAAACCGGTCCAGAAAGTCCCATCCTCCGCATCCCACGAACCCCAGAAACACCGTCACAGCTCATCTACACCTCGGCCCATCTCATCATGTACACCACTATTGAGCTCATCTTCTCGCTCATCGCAGCCATCAACTTGGTCACGGCTCTTGTCATCTACATCAAGGATAAACGTACTGGTGCCTCCATCCGGTCTGGTGCCAATTTCCGCTCATTCAAGATATGCATCGGCATGAGCATCATGTTCGGGCTCTTTTCCATGGCCCTCTTGACAAACAATATCAGGAACGAGCTAGCTACCAGGTCTACAGATACATCGCTATGAATCTAGGATTCTGACTCCAACTCCACCTTTGCTGGGCTTTCCAGCTCTACTGTCATACAGGCGGTGACCATCTCACTGAGCTATCCGATGGTAAGTCCTACACAGAGCTTCGTAGTACCTGATGTGAAAAACTCCCGTTAATTAGAGGGGATAAGCGACCCCTCACCTTCTACGAGGTAGAAGACGGTTAATATTAATTGTATGGTATGCTGTGATTTCCACGGCTTCCGGCCGCGGAAAACTTTATTTATGTAAATATGTCTAACTTAGTAATGACAATAGGAGAACTAATAGAAAATTCAATGCTAAACCGCTTATGTAGGGGCATAATAAGCAGTATGACCCTTACCGTAGATGGTAACTGGGATGATTTTTTTCACCCTAGGTTTGAGTTCCAGATGCTTAGTTTTTGTATCGAGTCGGGCAATTCGCTTGACTTCGCTTCTATGTTGTGTTGTAATATTACCATTGATGTGTTCTAGCATTATGCTGACATTACTTAACTCAAGTATTAACTTTCATTAGCACTCCTACCCTTATTTTCCTTCTTCATCGCCTTCAATATTAGGAAGAGCCGATTCGTGCTAATTTTGTTGTACCATCTTCTATTTTACCCCAATCCGTATGAATCTAAATCGTCTCTAACGCTACTTGCTTTTGGAATGGGAGCTTCCCTTAGAACTGCTCCTAGAGCTAGACCCGTTATCAAGTCTTTGGAGATTGCGAGGCACCCTTGGAGCTTGTCCGTTTCCTATTGGCCGCACAACAGGAGTAGTAACATACGCATGGAAATCCTTTATAATGGAGTCCACATCGTCTATGTTCAATCGCCTGACATCTCCTAGTTTCTTGATTTTTGCAGTAACTTCTTGGCACTGCTGGTCGGACAATTGTAAATTTAACTGGTCCACACGAGACTTGATTGCGTTCCAACCAGTAAGTCTGTTGGCAAAGTGGATGTACCTGGTCAATCCGAAGTCAGAAGGACTCAAAATTTCGTATGTCGAAGGGTCTGCTAAGATCGACTTAGCGTGAACACCGGCCTTATGCGTGAAGGCACAGAAACCAGTGATAGGGTTGTTGAATGGAATATTGACACGAACAGACTCGGCCACTAGCGTTTCTAGATCTCTCAACTTATGCAATTTGTACTTGGAAAGAACGTAGTCTCTGTCTGCAGCTATCATTCTTGCCATTAAACCTCCCAATGGTGTTATTCCATTTCTTTCTCCTATTCCCAACACCGAAACATCGATTAATCTGGCTCCAGCTTCCAAAGCTGTGTATGCATTGGCAATGGCACACCCAGTATCGTTATGGAAATGACATTCTATGTCACAATTTACTACACTTTTTAACGTAGTCACCAATTCGTACACTTGTCTGGGGTTGGCGCATCCCACGGTGTCCGCTATACCCACTCTATTGACTCCAATTTTGTCCACAGTACGGTAAATGTTAAGCAAATCCACCAAGTCGGATCTAAACGAATCTTCCGATGAAAAACGGATTTCTATTCCTTTCGACTTGACGTATTCTATCACTTCAATTGCACTCTGGGTGATATACATCATGTCCTTTCCATGAGAATAGTCACGCAAGAATTGCGACGTTCCAATGACCACATCCACTCCATCCACGCCTGTTTCAACGGCTACTCGGGCATCGTCCATGTGGCAACGGATATGGGTAAGAATCTTGGACTTCAACCCAAGTTTACAGATGGCTTCACAGTCTTTGCGTGACTGTTCCAGCGCTACGGGCGACGTCAACTCGATGTAGTCGACACCAAACTCGTCTAGAGCCTTCGCTATTGCGATTTTGGTCTCGGTGGAGAAGAACGCGTTGGCGAACTGTTCTCCTTCTCTTAGGGTACTTTCAATGATCTGGAAGTTCGAAACATTGGATAAGTAGTCAGCAGGATTCGGACCGTAGGGGTTGGTAGCTGGGTTTGCGGCGTACTCTTCGCTGACCTTGAAAAAGCCGTCAATTGACATGATGAACCAAGTATTGAGAAGCGAGTTTTCTACCTACTTTAGCTTCCGCTTGACACCAAGTACGTTAGTTCTTCACAACAAGAGATAAGAATGAGATGATCATTGGGCGGCTAAATAGAACTGAATTGGTAATGGAAACATCCTTACCGCTGGAGTGTCTGTGGTGTTGAAGTCATGTGACAATATGTCAAGCGGTGGTAGGCTTGTCATAGCGGTAGCGAAGGGATTAGGGAGAGATAAGAGTGGAGTTGTGCTTGGAGCGAGTGTCCTGGTTATGGTTAACTATCGAGAAATTCTCTAGTCAATGTGGTTTTATACATATCCTCGAGTAGTAATGTGGTTTTATAGTATTTGTAGCTTTTTGGGAGTTTCTGTGGATGATAGTTCTATGGTGGTGGTTTCAGTGCGGTGGTATAATTTGGGTGCTGTTCCCACTAAGACGACGTGGTGGAGAGAACTCATCATCTACACGTCTACTATCTCTCCCCAGCGATTATGTAGGCAGATAAGTGGATCTATATATTCCTCTAGATAACTATCCGAAAATGGCTATTTTCCAGTTTTGGAACGGCTCCAAGTCTCTTGTTCCATATCTCTGGTATCTTGCTCCGATTCCTCCTTTCACACATTCTCATTGTCCCTTCTTCTTTTGTTGCCCCAATAAGCCCAATCTACCCCTCTGACCTGCTCGCTCGCTCTGCCTCCTCTTTATTGTCCTTCTTTGTTGCGATAATCGAACTCCACGATTGGTAATCGCACCCACCACAGTTATGGCTGCAACAGATATGTGATATTAGCTTACAAATGCAGATCACACTACGAAATGTTATTTAAGGAAGCGGTTCTCCCTTTATATAGATCAAGTCGATATTTGTCTATTTTGTAGTTTTTCCAGATCCAAGACTCGCTATTTTTCAGAGTCTTTGCTATATATTACCATATATTGCCGACAATGGCTCCTTCTTCTACTGCTCCTTCAATTGCAGTGCCCGTCGCACCCATTCTGTCAATTGACCATCTTATCTCTCGCAGAGCTGCCAATCGTTCCTTCAAGCATTTCGCAGCTAGTATTACTGAAGGAGCACCCAAGAATTTCAAACCTCATCCTAAACCACTAGCCCTTAGTTTCGGACGTCCTAATGCTCAGTATTTCCCGGTGAAGAAGATAACCGTGGAAGTCGACGATTACCCTTTCCAAGATACGCTTTTCAAGAACGAAGAAAGAGACGAGAAGCCCGTTGTAATTGAAAGATACCCAGTTGACTCGTCTCGCTTGGGAACCGGAGAAGCCCTTCAATACGGTAATGTTGTAGGACTCCCAGCGTTCCACAAGTTCTTAACCAGCTTTGTGAAAAGAATTCACTCGCCAGCTTACGACGATTGGGAAGTAACTGCTTCGAATGGTGCCGGAGAAGGTTTGAACAAGGTTGCAGACGCTCTTATTGATCCTGGAGACGTCGTTCTTTTCGAGGAGTTCACCTTCTCCCCATTCGGTAACAATGTTAGAAACGTCGGAGGAATTCCTGTGCCAGTGAAGATTAAATTTCAGAAAGGGGAGGACGAAAGTGTCTCTGCTGATATCGATGTAGAGTATTTAAGTAATTTGTTGGAGAATTGGGACGAATTGAGGCCAGAACTCAAGGGAAAGAAACCCAAGGCTTTCTATACTATTCCTACCTGTCAGAATCCTACTGGCTTGACTCAGTCACCTGAAACTAGACAGAAGATCTACAACTTGGCCTCTCGTCATGATTTCATCATCATTGAGGACGATCCTTATGGTTATTTGACATTACCCCCATTTGCTGAGCCTGATGTAGAAGCCCTTAAGGAACACAACGTCAGCATTGACGACTACCTTCAAAACCACTTGGTGCCTTCATACTTGAAATTTGACACGGAAGGAAGAGTAGTAAGAGTTGAAACTTTCTCCAAAGTATTTGCTCCGGGCTTAAGATTGGGATTCGTGGTGGGACATCGCAAGATTATTGATGTCATCAAGAAATATTCGTCAATTGTCACCAGAGCCCCTTCTGGCCCTGCTCAATTGTTACTTTTGAACATCATTGACCAGAAGTATGGTGGAATTGACGGATGGTTGGAGTGGATACTTAAAATGAGATTGGCATACACTCATAGAAGAAATGTCCTTATTAGTAGTATCGTAAACCTGGAAGCTTACGAGCTAGGCTATATCAAAGTCGTCAGCTGTGACGCGGGAATGTTTGCTTCTTTATTAGTAAACTTTCCTCAGGGAACAGACAACATTCAGAAGATCAATTTACTAAACTACAAGCTCCTTCAGCACGGTGTTGCTGTTGTCCTTGGCCATAAGATGGCCATTGATGAAAATTTCAGCGAAGGAAGCGCCAACTTTTTGAGATTAAGTTACGCTTGTTTGGATACCGATGACGAGTTGCATGAGGCTGGCTCTAGATTGTCAACTGCCGTCAAGGAATTTTTCGACAATGGTTTAGAGTATTGAAATCTATATAGACATAAAACAAAACTGGTTATCTTTGTCCATACTAAATACTGAAAAATTCGGTGTTGTGCCTAATCGGGATATCTCCGAATGTTGGGGATACTTATTACAAATACACAATCCGTTATGAATTCTATAAAAGGGATGCAATATCTCAATTGCGACTCTCGATTGCGAATCCAGAATGTGTAATCAAATTAATTTGTTGAGATGTCAGGTGTAATCGAGTACAGGAAATTAGGTGAGTCGGGGTTATGGGTGTCCCCCATTATCGTTGGATGTATGTCCTACGGTGACAAAGCCTGTATAGAATGGGCCATTGAAGACGAAGATAAGGTGTTTGGTATTTTAAAGAAGTGTTACGATAATGGTATTAGAACATTCGACACTGCAGATGTCTACTCCAATGGAAAGTCTGAAATACTCCTTGGCAAATTCCTCAAGAAGTACAATATTCCAAGAGACAAAGTCGTCATTTTGACCAAGGTATTCTTCGCAACCGATCCCTCTGTTCATGGCTTTGGATTTGGCCTGGAAGCCAAATTCCCAACCTATGAATACTCCAATTCCAAGGGGTTATCCAGAAAGCATATCTTCGATGCTGTTGAAGCCTCGGTGAAAAGATTGGGTACTTACATCGATGTCTTGCAGATCCATAGATTGGATAGAAGCACTCCAAAGGCTGAAATCATGAAGTCTTTAAACGATGTGATCTTGGCTGGTCACACAAGATACATTGGTGCTTCTGCTATGAAGGCTGTAGAATTTGCCCAATTGCAATTCATCGCTGATAAGAACGGCTGGTTCAAGTTCATCAGTATGCAAAATTACTATAATTTACTCTACCGTGAAGAAGAACGTGAAATGATTCCATTCTGTAAAGAGAATGACTTTGGTAAAGTTGGTATCATTCCATACTCGCCAATTGCCAGAGGTATCTTAGCACGTCCTGTTGGCCAAGGCTCTTCTCAAGGTAGAAATGCTTCAAATGATCCTCCACAAGCAAGATTGAAGTTAAATGATATTTCCAAAGCAGACGAGGAGATCATTAATAGAGTAGAAATATTATCGAAGAAGCATGGGGTGAATATGGCAGTCATTTCATCAGCTTGGGTGTTAAGTAAAGGTGCTATTCCAATTATTGGCTTAAACTCAGAGGAGAGAATTGATGATGCTATCAAATCTGCTTTATTCAAGTTGACTGAAGAGGAAATCGCTTATCTCGAGGAACCTTATGAGCCAAAGGCCCTTGCAAGCAATATGTAGAGACTTATACTTTGATTCGACCTAAGAGATTCACTTTTATGAAAAACTTGTAGAATGAAAGGGAAAAAAGAGTAGAATTTGCAGCTTCTTTCAGTACTATTTGCTGCATTCACCGGAGGTCTGGCAATAATTGCGGTAAGTGGCCAAAATCTGAATTGCCGTGGTTACATCTCAAGTGCCATATTGGCTAATTGTTAAATTTTCTGCAGTTACCTGGTTAAGTAAGATCCCAATGGTGGTAATAAAGCTGCAATAGGCGTCAGGACATGTATTTCGAATCTACATGGGACATCCACTATGTTGAGCACGGTTCGGGAACACTCTAGTAATTACTGCCATTTCCTAATTATTGTCCCGAAAGACAACAACATGCTAATTGGGTTATTGCAAATGGCTTAGAAAGCTTACCTTTTTATGTTATTTCCAGTAAACAATACTGGCGCACTGTTGAAATTTCGGCCTTACCAAATGGGGAAAGCCTGCTTGTCGGGGATAATAAAGTAAATATGGATCGGATATCACCAAGCATTGTCATATGAAGTATTATTTGTACAATTAAGTCTACTTCTCTAAATAGTAGCATTTTGACATGCTATAAAAGGATCGAAAAGTTACAGAATTTGTCTTGGAAATTAAAGAATTCGACAGCCTTTGTGGAAAATGTCAGGTCAAATTCAGTACAAGAAATTAGGTGCCTCCGGTTTATGGGTCTCTCCCATCATTGTGGGGTGTATGTCTTATGGAGAGAAAGCTTGGGCAGACTGGGTTATAGAAGATGAAGAAAAGATCTTTGGAATCTTGAAGAAGTGCTATGATGTTGGAATTAGAACGTTCGATACTTCCAATAACTATTCCAATGGAAAATCTGAGATCTTATTGGGAAAATTCATCAAGAAATATAATATTCCAAGAGATAAAGTAGTCATTTTGTCCAAAGTCTACTTCCCAAGTGATTCCACCACTCCAGGTTTTAGATTTGGTCTGGAATATAATTTCCCCTCTTATGAGTATGCAAATTCAAAGGGTTTGTCCAGGAAAAATATCTTCGATGCTGTTGAAGCTTCGGTCAAGAGATTGGGAACTCATATCGACGTGTTGCAGATCCATAGATTTGATGAAACCACTCCAAAGGCTGAAATAATGAAGGCTTTAAACGACGTCGTCTTAGCTGGACACACAAGATACATTGGTGCATCTGCTATGAAGGCTGTAGAATTCGCTCAATTGCAATTTGTTGCGGACAAGAACGGCTGGTTCAAGTTCATCAGTATGCAAAATTATTACAACTTACTTTACCGTGAAGAAGAGCGTGAAATGATTCCATTCTGTAATGATAACGAGTTTGGAAAGGTCGGTATCATTCCGTACTCACCAATTGCGAGAGGTATCTTGGCCCGTCCTCTTGGTGTACAGTCGTCTCAAGGTAGAGATGTTACCACTGATCCAACTCAAAAAATTTTGGGATTAGTTAATGTATCAAAAGGAGATGAGAAGATCATTAACAGGGTGGAAGAATTATCCAAGAAGCATGATGTCAGCATGGCAGTTATTTCGTCTGCTTGGGTTTTAAGTAAGGGAGCATTTCCCATTATAGGTTTAAACTCAGAGGAAAGGGTTGATGATGCTGTTCAGTCTGCTTTATTCAAGTTGACTGACGAAGAGATCGCTTATCTTGAGGAGCCTTACGAGTCAAGGGCTGTTGCTAGGAACAAGTAAGACCTGATTGATGTATTTATATAGCATTTAGTCTATTAAATTCTCAACACTTCACGAATTAGCTTAATTTTGCAACCTTAGTTTTGTCTTACTCCAGTAATCAAGTAATCTCTGATTATAATAGGCAAGCTTACTGGAATAGAAAAATCCAGGATGTGAGCGTCTTTTCAGAACGGCACACCCATATTACCACTCTGAATTTGACGTATCAGTCAAGCTTCTCAACCGCTATATTAAAACCCAACTACTCTTCAGGATTTAAAGTATTTGACGTATGTCGCACAAACACAAAATAATGCCACACCTTTACACGTAGGAAAGGTTATAATTAACTAATTCGCTCTAACTCGATGGAAGATTATTCAAAAGATACATCTATATTGTCTCACAAGGGTTTCGGCCTTTCTAGTTGGGTGTCGATTTTGTCGTCGACTGAGCTGGTGTTGTGTTGGCCCTTTATGGTAAATAAGCATTAGAGTGATAGTGTCATTAAGCCCATATTTAGAAACGCAACTATTGGTAGCATCACACAAACGCCAACTCGTACTGCTTTAGACGAACAATACATGTTTCTAGCACCAAATCTCACATAACAGATTTTAATACAGCAGCATAAGGTACCAAGCAAAATTACAACACTATTATGATAACAAGAACAAGAAATATTTTAAGCACCAACCACCGCAACCCACAATACTAGGCGGCGGGGGCTATCTATTTCCGTCATCTATTCACTTGCCTATATAGGATACCTCCGAGACGTAATTTTATTAAATAATTGCGAGCCCTGTGACATGTATTGATAGACAACTTTCTCTTACTAATTGCGTAGTTGCATAGTGGTTGCATGCATTTCGTGTAGAGGGGATGAAAAATGTCCAGTTGAAGACATATAAAGAAACTACTTCAGCCCCTATCCGTGGGCGACGCTGAGTAATGTAGATCGGGCGTAGACAATTGCGTATAAATAGAGGTGTAGTTCATTATTTCCAGCAATTGAGTATTTCCCAAACGAATCAACTGTATATGTTATAGTTTGTAAATTATATAGGATAAAATGTCTAGCACTATTGAGTACAAGAAATTAGGTGCCTCAGGTTTATGGGTCTCTCCCATCATTGTGGGTTGTATGTCTTATGGAGACAAAGCTTGGGCAGACTGGGTGTTGGAGGACGAAGAGAAAGTTTTCAAAATCTTGAAAAAGTGCTACGATGAAGGTATCAGAACCTTTGACACTGCAGATGTGTATTCCAACGGTAAGTCGGAGATTCTTTTGGGTAAGTTCCTCAAGAAGTACAACATTCCAAGAGACAAAGTTGTTATCTTGACCAAATTGTTCAACACCGTCGATGAAAGCATTGAAGGATTCAACTTCAAAAAGGAAGCCGATTACCCAGCCTATGAATACTCTAATTCCAAGGGGTTATCCAGAAAGCACGTTTTTGATGCCGTCCAAGCTTCAGTTAAGAGATTGGGTACTTACATCGATGTCTTGCAAATCCATAGATTGGATAGAAGCACTCCAAAGGCTGAAATCATGAAGGCTTTAAACGATGTCGTCTTAGAAGGTCACACAAGATACATTGGTGCCTCTTCTATGAGAGCAGTAGAGTTCGCTCAATTGCAATTCATTGCTGAAAAGAATGGCTGGTTCAAGTTCATCAGTATGCAAAACTTCTACAACTTACTCTACCGTGAAGAAGAACGTGAAATGATCCCATTCTGTAATGATAACGAGTTTGGAAAGGTCGGTTTGATCCCATGGTCTCCCATTGCAAGAGGTGTTTTAGCCCGTCCTCTTGGTGTTCATTCATCCTACAACAGAAATGCAAGCACTGATAGGGGACAACCATTGTTTGGTTTGAACGATTCCTCGGAGCCAGATAAGCAAATTATCAACAGAGTTGAGGAAGTTTCCAAAAAGCACGGAGTCAGCATGGCTGTAGTTGCTTCTGCTTGGGTATTGAGCAAGGGTGCATTCCCAATTATTGGTCTTAACTCAGAAGATAGAGTTGACGATGCACTTAAGTCACTTTCTTTCAAATTAACAGCACAAGAGATTGCCTACTTGGAAGAGCCATACCAACCTAAGAAGATTTACGGATATGTAACCAATTAAGTAGTCGAATTGATGTCCTTGACTTCTTGTTGACCTAAGAAATACACAATTCATAAAATTTTTCAGTTTATGTAGGTTCGGAATATGTTAACAGAACTCCGAGTACTCGACTATATGGAAACAAATAAAACGAGGAGTTGTAGCCTCCTATACTTTCATTTAACAAACGAATTATATGAACCAATGACTGTATAATTCTCTATAAGGTAAGGCTCTCCGTTGTTTAACGGGCATTGAAATTAGAGGGTAAGTGGAAAGTATATGCACCGTGCTCCCCCCACAAAGAATAACGATTCCTAAAACTGACTATTGCTCCGTCTACCAATCCACCGGATGATAATGCGGCACCTATGTCGAGTGCAGGGGAGAGTTGAACAATATGCTATTAGTAATGAGAGCACACTCAACAAATTAGCATGAGAAGGGGCTTAATCTGTAGATTGGGGAGCAGAAGTTATGACAGTCTCGTGGTGTAGGGGTATTTAGGGGTCGTGATTTTCCCCATGATTTGAGGTACGAAGAGGATGTCTAGAGTCGATTTAAATGTTGGAAATGACCCCTCCGGTAAACAACAACAATTGGCAATTAAAATGAGTCGGGAAATCGAATACAAGAAGTTGGGATCTTCGGGTTTGTGGGTCTCTCCAATTATTGTAGGATGTATGACCTTTGGAGACAAGAGCTGGTCTGGGTGGATTATGGATGATGAAGAACAAATATTCAAGATATTGAAAAGGTGCTACGATGTGGGGATTAGAACTTTTGACACAGCAGATGTCTACTCCAATGGAAAGTCTGAAATTATATTGGGAAAATTCTTGAAGAAATACAATATTCCCAGAGAAAAGGTGGTTATCTTATCAAAGTTGTTTAATACCGTAGATGCCTCTACCCCAGGTTTCAACATGGCTGTAGAAAAGAACTATCCAACCTACGAATATGCAAATTCTCGAGGGCTATCCAGAAAACATATTTTTGATGCTGTTGAAGCGTCAATGAAGAGATTGGGTACTTATATTGATATGTTGCAGATTCACAGATTAGACCCTACTACTCCTAAAGCTGAAATAATGAAGGCCCTAAACGATGTTATATTGGCTGGCCATGTTAGGTATATTGGTGCCTCTTCTATGAGAGCAGTGGAATTCGCTCAATTGCAATTCATTGCGGATAAGAATGGTTGGTTCAAGTTCATCAGTATGCAAAATTATTACAACTTACTCTACCGTGAAGAAGAACTTGAAATGATTCCATTTTGTAATGACAATGAATTCGGCAGGGTTGGTATCATTCCATACTCACCAATTGCTAGAGGCATTTTAGCCCGTCCAGTTGGAACCCTTTCTACCCACAATAGGAACCCTGACGTCGACAAAACGAAGGCAGGTATGGGATTAAGCAACTTAAGTGAATCAGACAAGGAAATCGTAAACAGGGTAGAAGAGGTTTCTAAAAAACATCGAGTAAGCATGGCAGTAGTTGCTTCTGCTTGGGTATTGAGTAAGGGTGCATACCCTATTATTGGCCTCAATTCGGAAGAAAGAGTATTAGAGGCTCTCACTTCACTCTCTGTGAAATTAACAGAAGAAGAAATAGCATACTTAGAATAGCCTTACAAGCCGAAGAATAGGGTAGGATATTAAATAATAAATAATATATAGTAGTTCTAACTATGAATGAAAGAAGTGCTCAAAAATAAGCTGGTACTAGCTTTCTTGGCCCTCAATAACAGATGGCAACTTCTTACTTTTCTTGGTCATAAAGGAAGTATCATTATCCTCTTCATCCTCATCTTCATCACTGTAGTCATCAATAGCGATAGCAGTCTTCCTCCTCTGGAAATCCTTAATATGAGCCTTATTTAAGACATCACTGATAGTAGAGAAAGTCGACTTACGACGGATCAATTGTGGTACAGAAGATGCTCCAGAAGGTACTCTGCTGGTAGGAGAGCCCATCTCTTCATCCCGCATAGAGCTGGGTGCATAATTCTGGCGACTACTAATGTATGAAGCATTAGAAAGGGCTGAACTTCTGGATTGACCAGTTGTTCTTAACCTTTGCAAGAGATCCTCATCATGGTCCAAGGTATGCGATGTGTATCTCAATTCGACTAGTTTCTTAATAGCCTTTTCTACTCTTGGAGATACGGCATAAGGTAAAGGAGAGTCCTTCGAAGCCCTGAACAAAATAACATTCGTACAGTGTTCATTCTCCATTCTAAAAAAGATCCAGATAAATCTTCTAATAATTTCGGCTGTAGCAATACAGAAACTCGTGACGGCCAGCTGTTGAACTTGGTTACTGAAAAAGGCATAGAATATCCACTGAAATCTCAAAGTCACATCAACAACCATCGCAACGTAGTAATAAATTGGCCTCTTGAAGAACAAGTTATCTCTCAAGTACCTATGGTTCGAACCGCTTTGAAGGAGTGACCAATCCATGATAATGTCCCAAGTTGCTGAATAGAGGGAGTTGATAATAGCAAATACGATAAATGTGACCCTATTCTGTGGTGATCTGTCTATACGGTAGACACTCAATAAGATGTAATATAAAGCAGAAACTGCGTACTTCAACATATTGGCCAAATGAGGAAACCAGTCCCCTGTATCCATATAACGCCTTACACATTGCAAGAATCTCCAGACACTTGGTAAAGTACTGAAGAAACCCATAAGTCTTGATTTTGACGAGCCACAAACGTTATTTTTGGATCTGTCAGCACCATCGCCCAATAAACCATCCCAATGATGAGCATACAAACAGAAAAAGAAGGATAAATTACCCATTGTGTACGTCAAAGAACACAATATATCTCCCAAGAAGAAATCTCTGAATTCAACTGGATAAAAACCTGAGAGGAGCAATCTCCAGAGGGCAATCTGTAGCCATTTTCTGGCTGATGCATAAAATTGGTTTCCTGGCCACAAGAAGATGGCCAACATTACTGCAAAGTAAATCCATGGCCAATCCCTACCAGCAAATTGATCGGGCCAAAAGTCTTGGAAACTAAACCACATTACAAGCGATAAAAGGCAAAATCCGAAAGAAGGAAGTAGCCAAAATTGTTTATAATTTAGAGCTGTCGCTATATCAAATTCGAAGATGAACTTATAGTTGATTTTGAAACGATCAAAGACAGCCAAGTTAATTCCAAAAAGGATCAAAACCAAGTTTAGCAAGAAGAAACCTCCCCATATTTGAAGCATGAACTTTGCTTCTGGTAACTCGTTTGAAAAGGTCTTACGCAATGCTACATATAAACCAAGAGCAAAAAGTGGAATACCAAACCCGATCATGAAACCAGACGCGAAGAATGATTGATAATAAGTTGGTTGTCTGATATCATTGCTATTCATGGCGTATGCAATGCTCTTTAACTTCTCTAAAGAGTGCTTTCTGTCAGTAGTCTCTGGATCAAAGAAAGCGATGAATAGTTCTTCGACATGATTCGTAAGTTTGTCAAGTAAGTCACTGGTCTGAAAGTAGGAATCTTGGTCAAGTTTCTTCATATATGTAGCAAGTATTGAGGTGCTTTTCATAGTCTTGTCAAATTTCTTTGTGATCTTTCTAAATGCTGTTCTATTCAAGATCCTAAAGGATCTCAACAATGATAATGCTCTATAATGCTCTAAAATTGCGACTTTGAGTTGCTTTCTAGCATACAAGTAAGGGACGCCAAAGTGTTGTTTCTTAGTGGTATAGTCTCTTCTTTTCGATTGCTTGATTTGGGCGGCACTCTGTTCTTGGTGTCTATTGGGAATATTTGCTGCATTGGTTTCCTCCGAGTCGATCGATGATTGATCATTGTCTTCGGCGGTGAAGCCTGCTATACCATTTCTGATTCTATTCTCCTCGTAGTTGGGATTAAACTCCTCTAACTTTGTTGTCATTGAAATGTCACGCTCGTTGTTTTTCTTCTTGAGTCTATCAAGAAACACAGTCGAAGGTAATGAGGGAAGCTCTAGTCTGTTCAAAGATGATAGAGCGCTCTTTGTCTGAAAGGCTAAATCGTTTACCTTCTTATATATCTTATCTGGATTCCCTCCTGAACCATGTGCAGATAAGTCGTGTTTAGATTTTTCGATTAGGATGGAAGCTTTGTGATCTCTAAGCTGATATAACTGATCTTGGATAAGCAAGAATCTTTCGTAGACCTCTTGTTCTTTCTCTCTATAGAAGAGGTCGACCTTCTCTAACTCCGAATCCAACCAGCTGGTAAAGCGCTCCTTCTCTTGCTCATACTCTTCCTTCTTATCTTTCGATTTTGTCGAAAATGATTGCTTTGAGAAATTGAATAGAGAGGGCCTTCTGAAGAGAGCCGATCCTGGACCAATTGACTCGTCTGCAATATTAGTGCTAGTATTACTTGTGGTTCTTAACTTGTTGATTTTGGGCACATTCGCTGAGGGGTCCTGTTCTGTGAGGTCAGCGTCATCTGATACTGCGGACTCATTGTCGAGAGTATAAGATGGAGCATCTCCTTCCTGTGGGTTCAACAAAGGAGTTCTATCATTTTGTGCCAAAGCATCTTTTCCAGCTTCAACTTCAAACTCATCCTTAAGTTTTGCTGCCTTTTTGATGATCTTCTTTCCCGCTTTGTAGTCCAAGTACTGTTCTTTCCACTCGGGCACCAAGCCTTCGCTTAAGGACTCACCAAATTTCATATCTCGCTTGGTTTAAATTGATTTTCTTTCAGATATCCATGAAATTTCTATAAAACAAAATAAGATACAGATAGTTTTCCTGTATTATATCGACAGTAGTATAATATACAACTATATCGCAATAGCAAGATGCTAATACAACAACTGATAAACAGAACACAGCGATGTCTCTATAAACTATCAAATTGCTAAAAAAGTAACAGCATTATTTTGTGCAATCATTTTTTTGTTGCAAGAAAGTTTAATGAGAGACGCGGCACGTGCGATGTGGGGCGAGTTGCAGCCTAAAGGAAGGGGAAGTAGAGGCTTTGAAGATGGTTACTGGTAGGTTATTTGAGGTAGAGTGAGGTACTTATGTGCTTATTATGAGAAAGACGTAGAAGTAAAAGGTGTATAGGAGTTGTTTGGTATGTATATATTGATAGTTTTTTGTAACTGTTCGTACTGTGATGAAAAATATTATGTGTCAATGTTAAAATCCACATCAAGATATGTATGATTCTGTCAAAAGCGCGTCTGGCAAGCAGTTGCAAAATGAAATTAAGGTTTGTTCGAATAGGCATTAGTAGTGGAATTGTATAAGCTGCTGGGGTGAACTTTCCAGAGAGATAATTAAGATGCTCTTTGCAGACTTCAAAGAGTGTTTTTCTTCTTAGACTTTCTAGCTTCTTGGTGCAATAGAAAGCAGCGAACTCAATCGTTCTCATTTTCTAAGATTCTTTTGCGAAATACATTCACTAGTAGGTGTATTATCACACAATGCAAAGTGTGGTCTGTTCAATTGTGCAGCAATGGTCCCTCAAGCATTCCTATTATTGGAGAAATGTCGTATTACTCTAACTACTAATGTTCTAGCTTCAAAGCGAAACATTTGACCAGCAAATTGCTTCCTGTTCTAACTTTCATATCTCACGTATAAGGCATCAATAAAGTGGGGATGCTTAATTCCCGGCGGTTTCGCAACTCTGAAACCTTCAACTGCTTCTTGAACTGACCAACCTAGCTTTTCTACTAAATAACAGCAAATCAAAAAGCCAGTTCTATTGAAGCCATAGTGGCAATGTACAGCAATCAAGGGATTCTCGACGTCGTTAGTGCCCAAGATGTCATCGATTAGCTGAATAAATCTTCTAATTGCAACTTGATCTGGAACTACCTTCGACACAGTTGAGCATTTATAATACCTTATCTTCTCAAACGTCTTGGGACTATAAGGAGGGATGTCAGCAGAGATATCCACAATGGCAATTAAATTACCAGACGGATACTGATCTCCCCTGTTATCCTTGTTTGGGCCATAAAATATGTCCTCGACAATAGTAGGAGAATGAGTTAAATCCTCTTCACGCAAAGTTTTCATTCCCAATAAGGGCGCTATGTCCTGGCCACTATGGCGCGTTATATTCGTAGATATTGGTTTCAATTGCAGCCATTTGAGCTCATTCTTCAATCCCCACTTGTCTCCAGAGATTCTAGCCTTGACTTTCAACACCCAGGCAGGTGATAAGTGTAATCTTTCTGGAAACTTTGCTTCTACATGGTTCAAAATCATCCCACTAATGAACTCCGGTTTGGCAATCAATAATGAATGACCGGCACAGTTGATTTCTATAGCCTCCGAAACTTTCCTATTGAAAGTTGTTGTCAAAAATTCATGTGTCTGGTGAATAACTTTAACTGGAGTCAACTTATCATCACTTCCACCAATCAATAAAGTCTTCTCGTAAACAGTCTTATCTTCTGTATTGTCGTTGAATTGAGAAATCGCCGCTAACAAATCTGAGTATTTAGCCTTCTGAAAGCCACTTACGTACTTTAGTACTATTTTTGAATTCACATCCATGTTCCAACGCAACTGGCGCAATTTGTTGTAGATGCCGGTGCTGATATTGTCTACCTTCGCTAATTGTCTCAAAACACTGGTGCTCTGTAACCCCTCTAATCTGTCCCATACTCTAAATGAATTAAAAAGCCACGGAAAGTAACTGAACACACTAAGCATTGAAACTGTTTTTGGATTATGTGCTGCCTCCTTTTTTATGACGTCATCAGTGAAAGCAGGAGGAGAGAGAAGGATCAAACCCTCCACTTTATGCTTTGGTAACTTTTTAGCCACCTTCACAGACAAATGGGTACCCATTGAATGGCCTATCAAGACCACCTTCTTTTCCTCTGGTATATTCTGCCTAATGAACTCGGATACGATAGTAACGATGTTCTCAGTCTTGAAGTCATCCCAGCTCATCAGCTTGATGCTTTTAGAAATGCGTTCCTTATCTGAATCTGAAATCACTGAGACGCTCTTCAGTAAGGAGTCGAATGTCAACTTTGAGTTTCCAAAGCCTGGAAGGTCCAAAGATACAATCTCCAGACATTGGGATAAGAGCCCGAACAAGGGCTCAAATTGTGACATCTGACCTCCCAATCCATGGACAAATACGAGTATTGGCGATTCGTCAAGTTCTCTCAGAAGGTCAATATCTTCCGGGGACATCTGGTTGGCCTCGTTTCGCATGAAATTGACCAAGGGATGAGGAATGTGGATCGCATTCAATGTGACGGTGTCTACCGATAAAGAAGACTGAGAAGTCAAGTCGACGTCGACAATTTTGGTGTATTTGGCTATCAATGAGCAGTCATTTGGCTCCGTTGTCAACACGTACTCCTCAAATGTGTTTTTCTGGCCCAATATCATGATCCGAACGAACTGCCAGAGTTTTTTGGAGAAGGTATCTGTCTTTGAGTATTGGCTCTTAGAGAGTGCTAGCAACTGGTCTGCTGCGAGGTTGGTGGACGACACATTGGCCGATGAAGTGGCGGACACCGCGAGGAGTTCCAGGGCATCGTCTTCTGACAGCATCTTGTACCGTAACACGACTATATCTAGATATCAACAAGAAACTGTGGTGTAAGGAAAGACACTTCAATTAATTAAATTAACCGCTGTAAAACGCATTGAATTTTGTGTCGAGTTGAGGAGTGCTTTCTGCAGGAATGGAGATGTGATAGAGGAGTGAATGGGGGGTGGAGATGGTGGGTTTGGATGGATAGTTGGAGGTGGGAGTTAGTTCAAAGTTGGTGTAAGTGTTGCTTGGGTGGATTGAAGTGTACTTATGGAGTTTTTTTAAGGAGAAATACAGAGAAAGGGGGGAATGATGGTGCCATGTGTTGTATTTGCCGTATCTGATAAGAACGGTCCGTATGCCGTACTTGGTGTCGTATATAGAATGGTAGAGAGTATGGGGTAAGAAGAGGACTGACAAGGCCGTTAAATCGTGTAAATGGTTGATTTTTGTCTTTTGAATGGTGCTGGTGGGGTTGTGATTGTAGGTTGGTGGATATGGCGGAAAATGGGAGTGTCGTTTTGGTGAAGGAATACGAGCGATCTGCGGTTTAAAATTGAATCTTGGCCAAGGAGAGACAGATGAAAACTTTCTGATGAAGATTTGACGTATTACCATGAATTCGAGTGAAGTTGTCTTCAGAGGTTGTGGTAGGTGAATTTTGCTGCAAAAGGGAGAGATCCCATAGTGTTATCGCTCTCTCGTAAATAAATAACATATTTGGTAAGCTATAATCGGTGCATTCGCTTAACGAAGCGATGGAAAAATAATCTTGAATCTTTCCTGCCATGAACCCAAAATGCAAGAAATTCCAGAAATGCTTATGGGTAAGAACTTATCTGAGGGATTTCAGAACTGGGAGCTCCCGTCGATGGAAATCTTCTACTCAGAAACGTATTTTCCAATAATATTCCCCCGTACAATACTTATGAAAAGATAAAGAAGTCAGCCCTCCTTTCATGTTCCATGAAGTAATACTTCAGACTAAATTATTTTCTATTTTCTCGGCATTTTCTGGGAATTTCCAACGTGGAACCACACCAGAATCTCCGAGTTTTGCTCATGGTACGACTGAAGAAGAGCTAATTGGGGACAAAGAAGATAGCGAAGCCCTTGTTGCAGCCTGGAAGTAATTAAAATGCCCATATCTTGCTCTGCATCGATAAGAATTCGTGACAATCCATCTTCCCAACTTTGCGAATTTCCTTCTTATTCTGAGCCTTTCTCTTTTGCTACAACAGGGCTCTGACATAAACCGCTTCATAGAAATTTGCAAATACGACACAATGGAGAATAAAATGACAATGTGAACCCTCCTATTGAACTATCTCCGAGGTTTACATATAGAGAGTACATAAGGTAGAAAGGCTTTTAGTACGAAAAGGATAATGGTATGGGCTACAATTTCACAGACCAATTTTTTCCTGTAAACAGAGTTAAAGAAATTGCACAAAGAAGTACACTTTTGGCTAGTGCCCTAAAGACCCTTTCTGACATCTACACCGAAACCTTTTCCCTTACATTGTACCTCGTCTACGAGCGCACTTTAACTGTTATTCGCAACCTCCAAAACTTATATTACCTACGGTCAATTCGATCCCACTTTCACTATCTCATTTTTTTTTGACACATACCCCGAGTACCTACTCCGAATCCTTTTACCCTCTACCTCTCTTCACATAAACACATAAAACACATAGAACAACTACAACTACACGACCACCACCTATTTATAGTCCTCTTATATGCACGCTATAGAACCCTGGTCCGATTCGTCCTATATGCAGGTAGAATAAACCAGTTAACAAACGCTTTTCTATTGTGTTTGTTATTTAGTATAGTGTTTGCTCTTGTCTAACCAGCTCTATAATCTTCGGTTCTGGACATTATTCTCCACGGTTGCACAAGCAGACTCGCTAGAACAAGCCCTCGTTCATCCCACAATTCCGATGTCGCGGCGCTTCTCGGACGGCCTGTTCGAAGACCTCGAATCGTCTTTGGATAAGGCGTTGAACCAAGCCTCAAACAACTTGTTTCTGTCTTATCCCAACAGCGTCAATGGCAACAACGGGTTCAACTACAACGACTCACGGCACAACTCACAGGGCTCTGCCGGAGCGATCCCTCTCACAACAATGCAACTGTTTCCCGATAACGGCTTGGGACTTGCTGCCGAAGAGCACGACGACTCTTCTCCTTTGATTGCCAATGGCAACTCCACGTATTCGAATCACAGCCGGTCATTTTCATCCACATCGTCGCTCAACGTCACCGCACGGAGCATCTCGATGAACTCTCGCCGTTTTCTCCGAAAATCCATCAATTTCTTCAGATCGGCTAAAAGAGAACTTAACCAGGATCGTCTAAGACTTTCCAGCTCGGAAACGAGAGGAAACAGCATAGATGGGGGTAACACAGAAAGATACATATCCCCAAGGGCCGGAAGAACGACAACAACTTATCCATCAAACGCGATATCAAATGCCAAATACAACCCCATCACGTTCATCCCCATTATCTTGTACGAGCAGTTCAAGTTTTTCTTTAATCTTTACTTCCTAGTAGTAGCATTGTCACAGATCATACCGCAGTTGCGGATAGGGTACCTTTCTTCCTACATCGTGCCACTTGCCTTTGTATTGACTGTCACCATGATGAAAGAGGCCGGTGACGATATAGCAAGAAGGCGTAGAGACAGAGAACAGAATAACGAGCTCTATGAAGTTCTCAACAGGGCGTCCAGCAATTCCCTCACTAACGAAGTCAAATTAGTTTCATCTAAAAACTTGAAAGTTGGCGATCTAGTCCGTTTGCATAAAGATACCCGTATTCCAGCTGATATGATTCTTCTTCAGTCTTCAGATAAAGACGGCTCTGGAGAAGCTTTCATCAAGACAGATCAACTAGATGGAGAAACCGATTGGAAGCTCAGAATCGCAAATAATGCTTCCCAATCTATGACGGATGTATCGCAGATTATTAATACCATTTCATTGATTGTAGGAAACCCAACAAAGAGTATCCATCATTTCAACGGAAAACTTATCTATCATCCTCAACTGTCCGCTGGGTCCGCGTCACCTTCTACCGATAACGAAACATTTGCATTGACGGTGGACCAAACGCTCTGGGCTAACACTGTGTTGGCTTCAGGAACGGCCATTGGTATCGTCATTTATACTGGTATCGAGACCAGACAATCTATGAATACTACAAAGACTGGTGTTAAGACTGGCTTGCTTGAGTTGGAAATCAACTCCTTATCTAAAATTTTATGTTTCACCGTGTTCGTCTTGTCTATATTCCTTGTCCTTGCTCATGGCTTTCCCCTTAAGTCAGGGTGGTACATTGATATATTGCGTTTCTTAATTCTCTTTTCAAGCATTATACCAGTTTCTTTGAGAGTAAATTTGGACTTGGCCAAGTCTGTCTACGCTTCCCAAATTCAAAAGGACAACGAAATTCCACAGACTATTGTTAGAACTTCCACTATTCCTGAAGATTTGGGAAGAATCGAATACTTGTTGTCCGATAAGACCGGTACTTTGACTCAAAATGATATGGAATTGAAGAAGCTCCATTTAGGAGCGGTTAGTTACGCAGGAGACACCATGGATATTGTTACTGACTATGTTACTAATTTGACTGCTTTCCAGGATTCTAAAACTTCAGGTTTAAAGAAAAGAGACTTGAGTTCAAGAGTATGTGAATTGGTCACCACATTGGCCCTTTGTCATAATGTTACTCCTACCTATGAAGACGAGGAAGACGAGGAAGCAGGCATAGTCACATATCAAGCAGCTTCGCCAGATGAAATCGCAATTGTCAAATTCACGGAGCTGGTCGGTTTAAAGTTATTCAAGAGAGACAGACATTCGATCTCAATTCTTCATGCAGCCACTAACCAGACCTTTAATTATGAAATCTTATACAATTTTCCATTTAGTTCAGACACAAAGAGAATGGGTATTATTGTGAAAGACACCCAGAAGGATGAATTGTGGTTTATGCAAAAGGGTGCAGACACCGTCATGGCTACAATCGTAAACTCCAATGATTGGCTAGATGAGGAGACTGGAAATATGGCTCGTGAAGGTTTAAGAACATTGGTCATTGGAAGAAAGAGGCTCAGTGCTAATCTTTACAAAGACTTTGTGGATAGCTACCAGAAAGCATCGTTAGCGATGCATGATAGAGAAGCTCTGATGCAGAAAGTTGTCAGTCAGTACTTGGAACAAGACCTTGAGCTTTTGGGATTGACTGGTGTCGAAGATAAATTGCAGAAAGATGTGAAGACATCTATTGAGCTCTTGAGAAATGCTGGTATCAAGATCTGGATGTTGACAGGTGACAAAGTGGAGACTGCCAAGTGTGTTTCCATCAGTGCTCGTTTAATTTCTCGTGGACAGTATGTCCACCAAGTCACAAAGGTTAACCATCCAGAATTTGCCATGAACCAGTTGGAATACTTGAAGACAAACTCAAATGCTTGCTTATTAATTGACGGTGAGTCCCTTGGTACATATATGAAATATTTCAAGAAGGAATTTTTTGAGATTGTCATCAAATTACCTGCTGTCGTTGCTTGTCGTTGTTCTCCTCAGCAAAAGGCCGACGTGGCATTGATGATAAGGGAGATTACCGGCAAAAGAGTATGCTGTATTGGAGATGGTGGTAATGATGTCAGTATGATCCAATGTGCCGATGTAGGAGTTGGTATTGTTGGTAAAGAGGGTAAACAAGCTTCCTTGGCAGCAGATTTTAGTATTGATCAGTTCTGTTACTTGCTGAAGTTATTGTTATGGCACGGTAGAAACTCTTACAAAAGATCTGCAAAGTTAGGTCAATTTATCATCCATCGTGGTTTACTTCTTTCCGTTGCCCAAGCAGTTTTCTCCGTTTCCTCGCAGTTCGAGCCATTGGCCTTATATCAAGGGTGGTTGATGGTTGGATATTCGACCTTCTACACAATGGCACCAGTATTCTCGTTGACTTTGGATTGTGATATTGATGAGCATTTGACCCGTTTATACCCTGAACTTTACAAAGAGTTGACATTGGGCAAGTCATTATCGTACAAAACGTTCTTCATGTGGGTCGCCATATCACTTTTCCAAGGTAGTATTATCCAATTGCTATCACAAAAATTTCAATCTTTGGCACTGGACAAGTTCACGACAATGGTAGCTTTGTCTTTCTCTTGCTTGATCTATAATGAGTTGATCATGGTTGCTATGTCCATTAATAGGTGGAACAAGGTAATGATAAGTACGATCATCATCACGTTTTTGATTTACATTGGATCCATTCCATTCCTAGAAGAGTATTTTGACTTGAACTACATCACCTCGGTCAGCTACTTCTGGCAGGTTACAGTTATTTTGTCGATCAGTTTATTCCCCGTGTGGTTATCACAGTACATCAATAGAAAGTTGAGACCACCAAGTTACGCCAAGGTCCAAACTGATTGAAATGGCCGTCTCTCGCTTCGCGTTCCAGTAACCACTACAGCTTTGTAATTTAGGTTTACATAGAGTATTTAATAATAAATTAATTAATATTCATGACTTGTGTATATGGATGCCAATGATTCGATGTTGTTGTTCCACCCTCGTACCTATTCGCGTCGTATCCATCTATTGATGCCAACTACGGACTTTACCGTACACGTCCGAATGGTTTACTCGTATAGACGTGTGTCTCGAGATGAAACCAGGCTATGTGAGACGTGTGGCACCACGATCGGGCGACTCCAAGTCGGTCTACGATTGGCTATTGCTGTTGTGTACTGTTCAGAGAACTGTTCGATTGGGTCAATTGGTAAACAATAATAGAGGACGTGGAATAATGCAGACGTGGAGCGTGTGTGACAAGAAAAAGAACTAGACGTGGAGCGTGTTGATGAAAGAGATATAAAAGGATATGCCGATACCAGAAGCGGACTGGCCATTATCTACAGTTCTGACGTATGATATGAAGACGCACCTATTCCATGTGGATGTCTGTATCGGCTTGCGACCCCTAATACAACCGTTATCTCAGGAAGGGAACATGGCATTTGATGACGCGGGATGCACTTAGCAGAGGGCTTAGACTAGGCTTCGTTTAAAAATTACTAAACTACCCTACACAATTCTTGAAATTAACATGCCCGATGGTCGGGCTACCGATGGAAGTGGAAATGTTCGCAACCAAAACAACGGAAAATCCATCATTTGCGGCACAATGCCCAACTAGGAAATGAAGGCTCCCACGTATAGAGGGTGGAGGAGAATGGTGGAAATGCCCTCTCTGATGGTCCAAAAGAGGCATGAGCTATGTGTCGTAAGTATAGAAAATATCCTGGGCATATAGGAGAGACTTCAGCGGGGCCGTTAAATAGAATGGGCCAAAGAACAACGGATATCTCTATACGGAGTAGCCTTCGGAAGAGAGTTCCGCCAGAAATAAGATATTGGTAGCGCGGCCACAGAGTCCCGATGCCAATAGCCAAATACAGTAAGTGCCAAATTCAATTCCCTCGCTTATCGTAGAATTCACTGTCCACTAAGGGAGGATTCAACCTCCTGACATGACTTACATGACTCTCCAAGAAAATTTCTCTATGCTACACTTCCCGAACATCGATTGTGAACCATAGGAAATCACAATCAACAATCAATCCAGGGGCCGCAGGTCAATCACATTGACTACTGTCACTCCGGTGCATATCGCTGCAAATTCCCAATCAGGATCTAGGACGTATAGCCAGTGCTGCTGCCCTGGTCAGTGGCCCTCATTGTCACCCGAACCCACCCCTGTATATTCCAATCTGGTTGCACACCACTGACAGTTATACCCAGAATGCCATCGTATAGACAATCCGAATTCCACTAACAAATACGCCCTCCTGCAGATCCGCTATGGTCCCACATGCTACATGCCGTCCAAATCGTACCATTACAAAACATAAAGTTTTTGTTGTGGTTTTCCTGTATGCGTATGATCATGCAACAACGCACTAACTTTGCTACAAATATTTTGTGCTGCGTTTGTAAGTGTGTGGCATTCTTAGTAAGTAGTCTGTCATAGAGAAGATTACATATATAAATATGGGAAATCCTGGATTAGTGACAATTGCAATTTGCATTGGTTGTATAACATCACTAAATTTTGCACTATAATCGGCATGTACTCCATTCAAATGAAGCCTTTCCACAGAACTGCCCCAGCGGTGGTATTGGGCTACCTCGCCTTGTCAGCTACTCTTCCATTCATCTTGTCATACAAAGAATCTCATGGAATACCAACCACAGCCAAGGGCACGATAAGCCCAAGAGCGTTGTTCAACAAAATCTAGTTTAGTACCATTAAACACTCCTGCTTGCCAGGGTCCAATTGGTCTCTCCAGTTGGTATCTACGTTATGGTCCATATTTTGGACTAGTTATTGCTTTTCATGGGTTTTTGGTTGTACTATTTTTGTTTTCATGGTAAAATCGGGATTTTGGTTGCACACATTATTATACAATTACTAAAATGCCTGGTATTCGGCATCAATGCGGTATCCGAGTCATACACTTCTAATAACATTTTAATTCTTCGCCTAGTTAGCATTTTCAATAAAAGAGCATTATAATTAAAGCCTTCGTACTAGTATCTTTAGTGGTTATGGAGAGAGATGCAAACTTTTAATGGTTATCGCATATTGGAAATGAGGTGAGCTGATTCCCATCGCTAAGAAAAAAATACTGGCTGCCACAGAAATTGGACGCCAGCTCAACAACAAAGTGGTTTAATAGCATTTATAATTAGTTCTCAATATCCTTGGTAGTGGTACAATAAGCCGTGATGGACGAACGGCTTATCGTTCTTGGTTACTGCAAAATTAGCAGCCCCTAGTTTATGGTGGTAAAAATACGATCGAAGCAATTTTTACCTATTTCGAGGCTCGTGACTCCCACATACACCTGATTTCGACTCAGGGCCCTAATTTATTCCTCCTTTGGGTCCACTAACTGGGGAACCCGTGCAAATTAGAACTTGGTGATTACTAATATGAAAAATTCCGTGTATCTACATTCATTTTATGGTGCGTTATCTGTCTGTAGCATTTTGTTCCACACTTCTCACCATTCTTAAAACAAATTGCGAAAATTTCGGCCGAAGGTTTTGCTAATGTGGAGATATTTGCGTAGTGACTCGATTTGGGTGGGGCATGATAAGCTGCTATGTAAGAGAATAGAATAGACGTATGGTTCCTGGTTTACTGCTCCTTAGTAGCTATACACTTGAATCTTTATAAATTTTCTTTACCACTAAGTACAGCTCCTCTCCCATTAGATTATTGTACTATGCAATCATATCTAATAAACCTTTATCCGCAAATTATCTCCAACTATAATACTGAATAAAATTTCTGGAATTCTTGGAGTAGAGAATAGAGAAGACTTTCATCCGTATTAAGATGTCTAATTTGAATTTGCACTACGGAGTTCCCCCTCTCATTTCCAACTTCCGTCAAAAGCGGAATAGTGTTCCGCTCTCATTTTTGTTCTATACCGAGACTGGTGCCTAAATGTAACTCCATATATATATTATATATTTAAACTGTCATTCATTCCATTGTTGCGTAAGCCATGTTGGTAATGTTTCCGAATGAACCTGAGTAATCTCCTTTGTTAATTTAACTCTAGCGATGCTCTTTCTCCCCACAATACGATAGAGTGGGAGCCCTCTATTTTCATAGAGCTAAATTCGAGAAAGGTTAAAGATCAAGGTTAAAGATCATTTATTGCATTTATCCAGTAGTTTAATTTAGAAGGAGTACTTTGCAGAAACAATCTTCTAGATAAAACTGTATTAGAAGTGGCTCATGTTGTGTTGGTGTCAGAAGACCACTCTCTTCGTATGCGTAGTGTATTATTATAATCTATGTACAATAGGATTTCAGGCTATTTACTTCTTGACCCAATGGACATCTCCTACTAGGTCTTGTATGCTCTTGATACCGTTAACGGTGTCAAATAATGATTGTTTTTGTGTAGAGTTCAAGGTAGCATTCTTCATTATCTCCTTCTTGCTAAACTCGGCTTGGACAACGTCTCCCTTGAACTTGGCAGCGTCGAACTCGATAGGAGAGATCTTTCCCTTCACTAAAGTCTCGAATCGGGAAAAAAACTTCTTGTCGTCTACGTTCAAATCGAAATTTCTCTGCAATAAGAATCTGTTTCTTGGAACATCGTCGTTAGCCAACTTCTCAATGATTTCCTTTGGCATTTTGTATGGGTACTTTGACTCAATCAAAGTTTCCTTCGCCAAAGAAGCCACTCTGTTGGATACAGTAGCATTGGAACTGGTGATTTTTCCATACAAGAAAGTATCAGCGTTGACTTGTGGCTTCAAAGCATCAGCATGGAGCTTTTTGCTCTGTATTGGCTTGGCTACGGCTGGTTTGCTACTGAGTGGTTTTCTTGGTGCTGGTGCTCTAGCAGCAGGTCTTCTCTGAGGAGTAGATGTTGTAGATGAAGTAGTAGATGTTGATGATGCAGTGGTAGAAGAAGCAGGGCTCGAAGACGAAGATTGTTGCCTGTTTCTGAAGGTTCTCTGTGGTCTTTCTCCAGCAGGACGAGATTCTCTTTGGCCCTGGCTCTGGTTCTGGTTTTGGCCATTGCCTTGTCTTCTATTTGGTTTCTCGAACCTGTTCTTCTGTGCTGCTGAAGCCAATGGATGGTTCTCGATCATGATCTTTTCGCCCTTTTTCTGGACTTTTGGCACATTGTTCAATTTGGCACTCAAACCCTCGGACTCCTTGGCCTTGGTGGTAATGGCATCCACTCTCTTCAACAAATCTGACAAGAAAAGGGCCCCATTTTCTGAGCTTTTAGCTTCGTTCGAATAGAGTCTAGCAGCCGCTTTGGACGGACCACTTCTGCAGATTAACGCTGAACTTCTCACAAACATCGGAATTTCTGGCTATTTCTACGTTCTGGCAGTGCAGTCTACAATTTCCAGATCCTTCTTCTCACCCTAATGTTGTGATAATCAAACAGACACCAGCTAGACACTATAAGTATAATGGTAGCATTCGTTGATTTTTGCCGATTTTTTTCACTACGGTTGGTGCAGTACGAGCTTGATTGATGTACAGGAAATTGCAGCCAGTAGGAGAGGGAGAGACCATACGCTTATGGGGGTAGTTTAATGCAATGACTGTGTAAGGAGTTGAAGAGTACATGTATGTGTTTCTGATATGGGAATATGGTAGGATGTGGGGAAGTTGTGGTTAATTTAATGCGTGCATTGATAGAGTATGTTTGATGTATATTGTGTCTCTATTCGTGTAGTCCACAGAAAAAGAACGACTCTATACTGATGAAAAGGAGCTATTTTTCCCTCAATTGGAGTCTTCACCGAGTCTGTCTCTAAGCACGTTGAAACCGCTATCATACTTCCCAAAGCATAACTTTTACTCTCCAATTATCATCCACATGGAGTGCTCTTCTACCCTTTCTTCGTCATGGAGCCATCTTGCAAAATGCACTGTCTGTTGCACCTTGCACCTTACACTGTTGCACTTCCGGACGAGCGTCTATGTGCAGTATCTTCACTCCCGACCCGACCAACCTCCAACGAAGCGTCTATGTGGGAAAGACTACGGATACCGTCAATTGCACGAGAATAATAAGAACAGCGTCTCATTCCGCACCCATTCCCATGTCCTTGAATCGCATCTTTCCTGCCACGACAGAATCCCCCTTCTTCGCCCTCGCCCTCTCTCCTCTCCACCCACCCCTGCTTCCCTCACCCAGTTGGCGAAATCCACGTGAGTTGGTCACCTGCATATACTCCCGCCTAATACCTCGACGGTTACCCGGACACACCCGCGCCCCAGCCAATCACAGCGCCCCGTCCCTTCTGTGTACCCTCGCACTATGCCCGGTTCCCGTAGTTGGTGCGAGCACAGAAGTGAAAAAATTGTATGGCCCAGAATTGGTTGGTTGGATGAACGAAGTGCGATTTTTCGTTTTCATCGGAATCGTCGTTGGCAGCATTTTATATAACTGTGTTTCTTCTTTCTTTCTTCTGGTTCTCCATCTTTCCATAGATTGATTTCTTTCTGTAAAGTCACAATATGTTGTCAGCTCGTCCTGTTTTGCGTACTGCTGCCCGTTCAGCCACTCTTGCTGTCAGATCCTTGAGAGTCGTATGTATATCGAAGTAGCTGCCGAAGTGGAGGAGAAGAGAAACGAGGTGGAAATGTTGGGGTTTGAATCGCCCCTTACGGGCTCAATTGTGGCCCAGCAATCACCAGGGGATCAGTAACCATTCTAGGTGTCGTAGAAGCGCCGTTTTGGCTGTCATTGGAGTCGTCAATCACGGACTTCGGTGTCGTTTGATTTGCCCATTAGGAAGGCACTGGACATTCGTTGAAAACCAACAGTGTAGTCTTGGAAGCGTGAGCGTTGGTATGAATGAAGCCATGCGATTCCAGTCAATTGCCACCAATGTATCAATGCATTCGGTGTTGATTCCTAGTCCAATGTCCCATTTTTCACGGGGTCTAACTCCAGTCCTCAACCACCAATAGTAACCACTCAACCAAATAATTTTTCAGTGATATTTTTCACTTCACCCTCAACCATCAAACACCGTCATACAATCGATCCGGTTCAATTCTCCTAAGATACCACTAATATCACGCTAATTATATCCCCAAAACCCATACTAACTCAATTCTAGGCCCGTCCTCTCACTGCCCGCCGTTTCGCTTCGGCCAAGGCTGCCCCAACTGAGGTCTCTTCCATCCTCGAGGAGAGAATCAGAGGTGTCTCTGACGAAGCTAACTTGAACGAAACCGGTAGAGTTTTGTCCGTCGGTGATGGTATCGCCCGTATCTTCGGTTTAAACAACATTCAAGCCGAAGAATTGGTCGAGTTCTCCTCTGGTGTTAAGGGTATGGCTCTTAACTTGGAAGCTGACCAAGTCGGTGTTGTCTTGTTCGGTTCCGACAGATTGGTCAAGGAAGGTGAGACCGTCAAGAGAACTGGTAAGATTGTCGAAGTCCCAACTGGTCCTGAATTATTAGGTAGAGTTGTCGACGGTCTTGGTAACCCAATCGATGGTAAGGGACCATTGAACAACTCTGCTTCTTCAAGAGCTCAAGTCAAGGCCCCAGGTATTTTGCCAAGAAGATCCGTCTTCGAGCCAATGCAAACTGGTTTGAAATCCGTTGACGCTTTGGTCCCAATTGGTAGAGGTCAAAGAGAATTGATCATTGGTGACAGACAAACCGGTAAGACCGCTGTCGCTCTTGACACCATTCTTAACCAAAAGAGATGGAACAACGGTTCTGACGAGTCCAAGAAGTTATACTGTGTCTACGTCGCCGTCGGTCAAAAGAGATCTACTGTCGCTCAATTGGTCCAAACTTTGGAACAAAACGATGCTCTTAAGTACTCCATCATTGTTGCCGCCACTGCTTCTGAGGCCGCTCCATTACAATATATCGCTCCTTTCACCGCTACTGCCATCGGTGAGTGGTTCAGAGACAACGGTAAGCACGCTTTGATTGTCTTCGATGATTTGTCCAAGCAAGCCGTTGCTTACAGACAATTGTCCTTGTTGTTGAGACGTCCACCAGGAAGAGAAGCTTACCCAGGTGATGTTTTCTACTTGCACTCCAGATTATTGGAGAGAGCTGCTAAGATGTCCGATGTCCTCGGTGGTGGTTCTTTGACCGCTTTGCCAGTCATTGAGACTCAAGGTGGTGATGTCTCTGCTTATATTCCAACTAACGTTATTTCCATTACCGATGGTCAAATTTTCTTGGAAGCTGAGTTGTTCTACAAGGGTATCAGACCAGCTATCAACGTCGGTTTGTCCGTCTCCCGTGTCGGTTCCGCCGCTCAAGTCAAGGCCATGAAGCAAGTCGCTGGTTCCTTGAAGTTGTTCTTGGCCCAATACAGAGAAGTCGCTGCCTTCGCCCAATTCGGTTCCGATTTGGATGCTTCTACCAAGCAAACCTTGAACAGAGGTGAAAGATTGACCCAATTATTAAAGCAAAAGCAATACTCCCCAATGGCTGCTGAAGAGCAAGTCCCATTGATTTTCGCTGGTGTTAACGGTTTCTTGGATGAGGTTCCTCTTGAGAGAATCGGTGAGTTCGAGGAAGCTTTCTTGGCTCACTTGAAGTCCAACGAGACCGAAATCTTGGAGGCCATCAGAACCAAGGGTGAGTTATCTAACGAATTATTGGAGAAATTGAGATCCACCACCAAGTCTTTCGTTGCTACTTTCTAAGTCCATCGTTTTTGCACCCAAAAAAACAAAAGCGCATCCCGCAAAAAAGAATAGAAAGGAGACAATAAAGAAGACTTCTCTGAATCATCATGATCTTTTGTTTTCTCTAGTTTAATTCTTGGAAGACATGAAATGTTTTTATTTTATTTAGATGACTCCGTTCAGGCATTTTTGATATTTGATTTAGTAATATTTGTTGTTGGAAGTCCGAGCAATCGGGTTTCTTCAAAGAGGAAATATTCATTAAATATAAGTATTCGTATTTAAGACCGAAGTGTGACGTAATGACATTGTAGAGAAGGAAGTAGGCTGTTTTTGGATGTTCCCTTCGTACCCTAACTCCTGTAGCATTAGTCTACGGTATGGAGCTTGTAGACACTGGGAATGCTGCCAGTCCACTTTTGCGTGACATTCAGTTCTGAGACTGAGATTTATAACTCGATTAGGGGCATAATTGAATCTGTGGTAGGAATCCTCGTCCCCACATTGCTCCAAATTGAGGGCAGTTATTTGGCAATTTTTTATTGGCGTTCCATATCTATGCTACGTTACACACGCTGTACGTTGTATTTGAGTAGATTATGGGCCGTTTATACAAGGAAAGAGGAAGAGTAAAGAGAACGGGAAAGGAACGGCCATCAGGCGGAAACACAACCGCTACTATTCTCTTCCCTTTGTACAATGGTACGCCCAGTACGTCCATCACACCCACTTTTGAATTGCTGCGAAAAACGGAGATCGACGTAGTTTCGCTTCCAGCCACTACGGTTCGCTTGGAAGTCACTGGTTGCGTGTCGTTGTGGTGTACCATACAATGTTTAAAGGTTGGTTCTCTGCATTGTGCGCTGTTGTGGCTGCTAAGACCTTAACCTACATGAGTTTTACATCTTTTTGGTGCTAACACCTTAACCTACATGAGTTATTCTTCTCGTTGGTTTCGTATTATCGCGGTTCATTTGCTGCGAGCCCAAGAACCAATCTCGCTAAACGAACCAGTTCTACTGCTACCTTGCTCACTCTCGATCTCTTCTACTCCTACACAACGGGAATAACAGCAATACCACCACCGCTACGATAGAAACCTTGCATCTATAACTACACTCTCAGCTACCCTCTCATTTGCCCAGACTGGTGCTATTTCATGCTATTTTACCCATCTCGCTCTCTTTCTCCACCATCTCGCTGGTCACCGCCCCATTCGCCAAATCGCAAATACGCGTTTTTCTTAATGCTCGTTGTTCATGTACAGTTGCACCTGTTTATGTGTCAATGGCTTGAACATCGTGGTGAGAATGCAGCTGGTGGATAAATAAAATATCCCAACCTTAATAATATATGGTAGTACCTAGCTCTGGTACATTGCATTACATAAAAAGTACATTGGTTAAAGGGTCCTCCGGAGAGTTAATTTTTTCCCGCTCTGGCCCCTTGTATTATTGTTTATATATCTGGGCTATTTTGTATATATAGGCCGCTGTGGAGTTTATTTACCAGAACATTTCCTGATGTCTGGAGAACACAGAAAACCTGGATCGAAAAGGAAGAAAGACAAAAAGAAAGCTTTGCCCTTGCTAGACCTCTCCGGACCCGTGGAACACTCCGAAACCGAAGAAAACTCCATCACCTTCGAAGTCCACGACTACGACTACGAAGCAGTTCGAAACTCAGACGAAGAATTCGAACGGGACTTGGACTACTTGTTACTGTCTATGGACAACACCAAAAAGGAGAAATACAACGAACCAGATACCATGACTACCGTGATTTCTAACAGTGTCATTGACAACGCCAATGCAAGCAAACTTGGCCCCTTCCAGAAAGAGGACTCGTTTCCCTTGAAGCTGGGCAACAAGTCCAACTCCTACTTGACAAACGCCATGTTCGAAGCCATGAAGGAAAGTACCAACAACATACCAAAGAAGAAAACGACCCAGAAGTTCAATGTGAAAGACATCACTGAAGACTTGAACGAAATCAATTTCTCAAGTGACTCTGACGATGACACAGCTAATAATGATCCTGTTACACCGCTGAAGGAGTCTAAAGTCGGTCCTAAGAAGGCTAAGACCACTAAAACTGTTCCTGTGAAGTCTAAGGAATCTGAGCCAGTGGACTTTGACGACTTCGTGGTAGAGCAAGCTCCTTTGGTTGACGCTAAGCAATTGGAGAAAAAGAGGTTGAGAAACATCAAAAGACAAGAACGAAGAATCAGAGCAAGAGAGGAGAAGAGACAAGAAGAAAAGGAAAACAAAGGCAACAGTCCAAACAAAGGCGACGAGGAAGTAGCTTCTAACGAATTGGATCAAACATTCACAAAAGAATCTACTCCAACTTCTGACGACGTGGTGAAGAAGAAGAAAAAGAGATCTAAGAAGAAGAAGAAGCAGGTTGAAGCTGGTGATGAAACACAAAAATCAGGCAAAGAGAGCGAAAATTTATTGGAGAAGAAGGAAGAAGAAACTGTTGACGGCCAATCGGTGGACAAGAAAGAAACTATTGTAGAGCAAAAGCAAAAGGTGGATGTTATTTCAAAGAAGGCGAAGGTGGAATTTGAAGATAATGAAGAATTAGTTAAACCACAGGAGACATCCCTCAGCCTGGCTGAAGTCTTTCTGACACCAATCAAGAGTGAAAGAAAAGAAAGTACCAGCTCTATTCTGCCAATATTCTCCCTGTCCTCATCTCCAGAACCCAGCCCTTTTGCTGTGAAACTCAGACCAGTGAATGCATCCACAATGAATAAGAGATATTCGGAATCTTTACCAGAAGTAAGGCCAATTAAGACAATTATCGGTCTTTCTCATAGACAGATCTTGAAATCTCTTAATATCACTGACATCAAGATCAAAACTATAATCACTTCATCTTCAATTTCCAAATATGCCACGACAGCCCTCACATTCACTCAGAAATACACGGAAGAGTTATTTGCAGATGAAGAGAAGAAGAAGATATTCATCAAATTGTGTCTTAATGTTGCTTTGTTTGAGTCCAAGGGTTATACAAACACGTTGAGTGAACATGCTAACATCCTTGAGCTCTTCGGAGGGTACTCAGAGATCAACTTGGAAACAACGCGTACTAAGTTGACACCGCTGAATAGAAATGTTCACCAGAATGATTTAGATTATTCAGTTCTTGCATATATTGGTAACATCTTGATATGGGCACTTCACTTACAACGTGATGCAAAGATTCCTGTTTTCATTGACAACTTTGGCATTGAACTCTCTGCAAAGACTGTATTAGATAATGTTGGAGGATATCATCTCTGGGATCGCTTGAACAGAAACTCCAAAACTGTAAACGCAAAAAGATGGAAGCATATCAACAAATTTAGACAAGCATTTCCTTTTGAAGAAGATCAGTTTATGCTAATTCTCAGATTCTTAAAAGTTTCTGACGAGATTCCTTAGATTATTTGTATTTCTATTAAATAATAGGTCCTATAAATGCAATACTAATTTCAAACACTAATCTATTTAGCTAGTTTTAACTTTGCTTTTTTTATCTTCTTGTATTTGATTCTACGAGAACCCCTGCCAATCAAATACGCAATGCAACCAACAAAGCGAAAAAGAGCCATTAAGGCTACCAACCATAGAATAACCGTTAAAAATGCATCTGTCCGGCTTGTCTTACTTGTAGGGGATGAGAAATAATCAAATCCTCCTGTGTTCAACACAGCACTTACAATTATTGCGTTGGTGAACATCCAAATAAGCACTGTCATGGACCTGACGAATGCGTAATAATCCTCATTTGATGACTTCTGATTCTTTTCTTGTGGAGGCGAAGGATCTCTTATCTTATTCAACTCGGCAATGTAAGTCTCATTAAGTGCTTCTGAATCAACTGGAATAGCAACGTCAAATTTTCCCTCTTCGTTCAGTTTGGCTTCTCCCAATTTCTTTGCACCCGTGTCTCCCTTGGTGCCCCAAGAAATATCATCAATGTTGCAGAAGGCATAAATGTTAAGGACATTTATGTACGATGGAGACAACAAAAGGTACTGGATGAAAGATGTGAACATATGACAAGGTTCAAAGTAAAGGAAAGAAGCAAAAAAGTATAAGAAGTAAGTGGAACATGTGGCAACAACTAAGTCCCTGAATTGTGAATCCTTAAAAATTAACATGAAAGTTATACTGGTATTGCCTTTCTGGATTTCGTTGATGGCATGTGCTGCTAAATAAATGGATGCAAAAATCATATAACCCATTAATACAGCAAAAAAGTAAACGATCACAATATAAAACTTCTCCGTTCCTTGTGGCTTGTTACCAAAACTCAATACGAATGTAGTTACAATGGAAGCGAGGTACAACCACAAGAATATGAAAGAAAATGCTTTTCCAGGCTTGAAATTTAGCTCGGGTTCAGCAAGTGCAGTAGACAATATTCTGAAAACTAGAAAGTAGGAACCAACAGCAAACCAAGAAACAACTAAGTTAAGGAACTGGTAGAAAAACTCAACATGGAGAATAATCTTCCTCTTCAACGAGTGAGATGACTTCCATACTTTAGGGAATTTGACTAAGGCGTAAATGGCTGCGAAAAATGAGCCATTCAACCATCTTCTTCTTTGCAATATAAATTCTGCCAATCCTTCAGGGACATCTGTCTCTGCACTGGCACTCTTACAGTATCTCAAGAGCCATCCACAATTCTGTTTGGCAACTAATTCATAGCATAAAATTCTATCCTCGGCCAAGTACATATTAGAAGTGAAAATTCCAGCCTCTCCTTTCATTTGCGATCGCTTCAATTCGTACTCGTCGTCTTCGGGATCGAGCTCCCCGCTGGCATGCAAAAACTCACCTTTGAAATACTTCTCAAGTGGCCCGTGTCCGTTGATATCGTTCTGCAAGGCTACATATCTGTAGGCAGAAAAGGCACCAGGTAATACAGAAATGAACCCAAAAGCAGATTCAGTTGGTTTATCCAAAATGTTGGACATTTTATACTCAAAATTTTGAGCATAGACCATAGGATTTGTGATCATCTGAATAGGTCTCAATGATGCTTTGATCTCCCCACATGCTCCTGCCACACGGCTATCCTGGTCGAATTCCTTCCAGATGTGATACAAAGATTTCTTACTGGGGGATGTACCCGCATCAAGTAATACTACGGTCCTGGGGTTAAGAACCTGTGCCAAAGCTTGAAAACACCATCTATGAGAGTTGATCTTTTTGGCGTTCTTTTCCTTCAAGCACAACATTAATTGAACAGGAACCACCTTATCAGTTGTCAATTTCACTGTATCATCAACGCTTGCAATACCTACTTTTGTGGTATACTCATACAAGTGGGCCTGAACCTTTTTGTTATTAACCTTTCCCTTTGCTAAACCGTCTTGGTAAACCCCCAAGGCTGCTAACAAAGCTTGCGACCGATGGTTGATCTTAGTCCTTCCGTCACTAATCACACAAACCATGATCTTCTGCCACGAATCCTTGCCCCACATGTCTGACTTCTTTGACTCCAAATATTTGATATTATCAAATACACCTTTCAACGTTCTGGCCAAAAGAATGTCATCCTCATTGTACATGGTTATGACCACCATCAACTCTGTTTGCCTTGGGTGCAAATAATGAGCGGAACGCAACAAGAACCCTTCACGATAGAAATTGGATGGACCACACGTTACTGCAGCATATCTCATGAAATAGAACTCGTTGGATAAGCCACCATGATTCTCTCCTTCTTTGTAGTCAGGATACTTGGAGAGTAGAGCTGTGGCCACCGGACAATCCAAGACCAAATGACCATTGACACCAGGGGTGAAAACCGATGTGAATTTTTTAGTTTTCTCTGGTACCCTATCTGTGTAGCCTTCATATTTTCCATTGAATGGATCACCATAATCATCACCTCCTCCAAACGAAAACAGAGGGTTTGGTGAATGTCCTGGTGGAATATTTGGGCTGTCACGAACTTCAAATGTAGCCAAATTGTAAGAGTCACCCTTGAATTGGTACTGGATATGTTGCTCATATCTCCTTTCGTCCTCTTCGTCGTTTCTTCTCTTGGGAAGGAAACCTGGACGGAATGTTGACAAGCCGCTAAGAGCAGTTCTACTTGGAGCTCTCTGAGGATATTGGTTCATTTCATATTGTTCGTCAAATGGATCGGCCCGAGGAGGAAGAGTCCCAAACGGTGGTGGAGCAATATGAGAGGTGTTGAAGATCTCATGTGGAGAACTGTGTAATTCTTCAGTCTCATAAGATGGCCTCTCTATTGAAGCGGAAGAGCCTCTACCATCATGTATATGTGTTGGCCTAGGTGGTGCCTGAAGATTCGAGATGCTAGAGTTATTACTATTAAATGGATCGCCGTGAGTACTACCACGGTTACGATTGGGATTAAGATACTCTACAGACTCATTGTCAATGTCTGAAATATCACTCGGATCATAGGACCGGTTGTAATTTAGAGTATTACTCATTGAGAGCTGCTGCAAAATTGCTCTATACTTTTAAAAAAAGGGAAAATTGAGACAGATAGCGATACCATTATCAATATATATGCCGCAGCATAATCATCATTGAGTCTATGGGTGTAGCAAGAAGTAAGTGTCGTAAAATTTCTCAGTCATAAATAGAAGTCGATGCTAAAAATAATAGTCGTAAAGAGAGGCATTGAACCTGTGCCCAACCGATCTTGATCTAATAATTAAAAATTCCTATATAATTTACACAGTATCACATAGAGTTACGAACTAGTTTCACAATTAAATCAACGTGCACACTACTAGTCATTTGATTTACATATCGCTAGTGATTTTAAATAAGAGTCAGTCACAGTCCTACAAAGAACCCAAGCCTCTTAAATGAATCCACTACTCTCAATACAATGCATATTCACCTACTAAGCGATCTTCATCTCGGTTGAGATCCCACATGACAAAGTACACTCCAGAGACAGGGCTAGGTTAGTTTGTCTAATTCTTCCTAAATGCTAACGGTGAATGACTACGATAAATAGGCTTGGTACCTGGTCCCCACAATCATTGTACAGTACGAGTGGGTATTTTTCAGTGGCCGCAAAATTCTTGGACGAGGCTTATCTTTGGTTGGTCCGTACTTTTATTTTGCAATATCGAAGTTCTTAATTTGCTATTTATAGTCAAAAATTTTATAGCATCAAAAATTGTAAAATTTCTGTTAACAGGGGGTTGAAATTTGAGGAATACAAGTTTTAGTCCGAAGGGCGATTGCAAGGGTTGCCAGTTGCAAATTAGGAATTAAGGAAAATACGAGGTTACTTTCCTTAGGTGCTTTTGGCACTTCTTCACATGAAGATGCGTGGATTTCTTTAGTAAAGTGATAAAAATATTGATTGTGTATTGATGCAATGTACTTTAAAGATATTACAAAATACTTATTGGTGATTTCTATGGATCGACCCTTTTCGATTGGACAATTGTTTCAATATTCGGTAAGTTTTTGAAAAAATACAAAAATTTAAGGGCCCATTTCGGTTTTAAAAGTTCGCAGATAGTAGAAGAGAGTCCACAAAAGCCCAAAATTTGGAAAAGAGTGCTCAGCAAGGAGGGTGATCAAATGAAATGAAACATATAAGTGAATCAGACATATCAGGCGAAGGAGAAGATGCCATTAAGAATAGTGTGGTTATAGATCACGTGACATTTGGCAGACAGTTAATCACGTGACTATAATAGCTTCTAAACATCCTGAAGCAAAATTGAAACAAGAAAAGGGCGTGTGGCGTAGTTGGTAGCGCGTTCGCTTAGCATGCGAAAGGTCTCCGGTTCGACTCCGGACTCGTCCATTCCTTTTTGCATCAAGAGGGTCAATGGGAGTTATTCCTATTCTAAGTGCAAATGTTCTTTTTGAATTTCCTGAAAGCCATGTTGCTTCCAAGCATTGCCGGATTGTAAACCTAAAATGTAACCAACTCATGAGAGAGCTTCTCATCACTTATCAATTGTAGGAAGTATCGACCACTGTCTCCAAGACATTGCCAAGGTGGATTCTATGCCGCCCATTGCAGCTGGTCAATACCTTGGGAATTGTACACTTCTTATAAGAAAGAGAATAGTTCACTGGATGCTCTAGAAAGTAGCTATTAGCTCTCTGAAATGGGTGCAAAAAATAGCAACTCAATCGTGCGCCAACTAGTCCCTTGAAACTGAATGGAGCAGGAAATGAAAGGAAACGTCGTATACTGACCAACCAATACTGTGAAAAGACCCAACAGTCAAGAACCTTCGGCTTAACTGTTCTAGGACGATGGCCTAAAAGAAATGGCAAGATCGATAAAAGTTCAGATTGTGATGTACAGTCTGACCCGAATGCATCACCCGCCTATTCTTGACAAAGTCCACCCAGCTCATCGTATTATCCTGCCAATGACACCAAATACTACTTAAATATTGAAATTGAGATACCGGGAAGATCATGTCAGCATCGTTGTTAATTCCCACCCATCAACAATGCCCACTACTATCCACCCACTCTTGGAGTCTCATCACAACCTTACCAAAGCGCTACCATACGAAGAGATAGGCATCATCGTCCACCTGCAGGATGGCCATCTCCTCCATTTTCTGTTTGAAAAATTAGAACTTTTTAAAAAGGCAGTAATATTCATGCTATAGATACTTAGTTTCAACCACTAGTTTCTTGTTTCAGACTACCTCACAGCATCCACATCACACCATGGCACAAACAACCGCTACGGACAAGTCCAAATTGCCATTCACCGAGCAGCACTACTTCTCCTCTTACGATCACTTCGGTATCCACGAGGAGATGTTGAAGGACACCACCAGAACCTTGAGTTACAGATCCGCCATGTTCAAGAACAAGGATCTATTCAAAGGTAAGACTGTTTTGGATGTCGGCTGTGGTACTGGTATTCTCTCAATGTTTGCCGCCAAGGCTGGTGCCAAGCACGTGTACTCTGTTGACATGTCTAACATCATCGACAAGGCCAGAGAGATTGTCTCTTTGAACGGATTCGAGGACAAAATCACCTTGTTACAAGGTAAATTGGAAGACATTGAGTTACCAGTGGATTCTGTTGATATCATAGTCTCTGAATGGATGGGATACTTCTTGTTGTACGAATCCATGTTGGACACTGTCTTGTATGCCAGAGACAAGTACTTGGTTAAGGGTGGTTTGATTCTCCCAGACAAGTGCTCTATGTACATTGCCGGTATTGAAGATGCCCAATACAAGGATGAGAAGATCCACTACTGGGAAGATGTCTACGGTTTTGACTACTCTCCTTTCATCAAGGTCGCCATGGTCGAGCCATTGGTTGATACTGTGGACAACCACTCATTGATCACCACTCCTTCTAAATTCTTTGAATTTGACATCAACACGGTCACCAAGGAGGAATTGGCCTTCCACAGCAAATTTAAGTTGGAAGCCATTGATGCTGATCTCTGTCATGCCTACATTGTCTGGTGGGATGCTGACTTCCCAGGTAAGGAGAAGGTCACTTTGCCAACTGGACCAATGAGCCACTACACTCACTGGAAGCAGACTGTGTTCTACATGGACCAAGTCTTGGACCTCAAGAAGGGTGATGTCATTGAGGGAAGCATTGCATCTAGACCAAACGCCACCAACCCTAGAGAATTGGACATTGAAATTGAATGGGATGTCCAGACCACTTCTAAGGACAAGTCTAGAGAGAAGAAGGGTAAGTACAACTACTTCATGCGTTAATTGGAGTTAAATATTCTCTAGCAAAATTGGTTTCCAATTTCTAGCATACTCAAGCATAATTTGAATTCATTGCATTTTCTGGGTGGAGAGCCAATTGGGGTGTCTTTGCCATTTTTCTTTTATTGTATTAATATCTTTTCTTTATATTTGAATATAAAACAAGGATGTGAAGTTGAAGTAGTCGGATATGGAACATTGTGGGGACAATTGCCTTCCCACACGAAGTTCAACTAATGCCTCGGTCTTCAAAAGAACCAATGCCATAAGCCGTCGCAGAGATTGGGCTACGGCGTATGACTTTCTATATATGAATTACTGCGAAATTCCATTCGCCAAATAATACATGCAGCCCAAGATAAACATACGTACAATAAGCTAAACAATAGCCATATGACAAATGAGATCCAATTCTAGGCCATCAACGACATTTTAACCTGGAATCCGTGACTTCCTCTCTACTACAGCTATATAAAGCCCTATTAATATCCATTATCATCTCCCGCCTTTCTTCCCTCAGCCTCTTCTCCATGGCTCATCCATCATGTAATTAACATGCAGGGCGCTACCAAATAAATGACATATTATGAAGCTTATGCGGCAAATAGATGGAAATTTTAATGCGGAGTAATAGCTTAAATGATGGTGCTTATAAATCAAGACTAGTCTCTGTAGTATATATATGTATCGAGTCTTCCAACAAAGAGTTACATTTGCTTCCAAGTACATACTTCCAAGTAGCCGTAACTTTCTGCAAACAAAAATAGCCAGAATCATGTCGAAATCCGAAGAAGAATGGAAAGCAATCCTTAGTCCTCAGCAGTTCAGAGTGTTGAGACAGCTGGGAACAGAAGCACCTTTCAGTGGGGAGTACGACAAGACTCCAGCTTCTCAAAGCGGTGTTTATGAATGTGCTGGATGTATGCAGCCGTTGTACAAGTCGCTGACAAAGTTCGATGCCCATTGTGGTTGGCCAGCGTTCTACGAAGCTATCCCTGGATCGATCACTGTGAACAGAGATACCTCCCACGGCATGGTTAGAGAAGAAATGAGATGCTCCAACTGCAATGGTCACTTGGGCCACATTTTCAGGGGAGAGGGTCACGATACCCCTACAGATGCAAGACACTGTGTCAACAGTATTAGTTTGAAGTTTAACGAGGACGCTAATGGTCAGGGGAAGATCTAAGTAGATCGAATCAAAAGGAGTTAGATAGAGGAGTTTGTTTCAGTTGGAAGAAGAACCAAGGGAGTGAAAGGAGTTTAATTTAAGGGAGAGTTAGGTTCTGGTATTTAGGATAGAAATTAATGTTAATATAACAGTACTGTTCAAATTTTACATTGTTTATGAACTATGTATTGTATTCAAAAGACTAGACATAAAGCAGATATGTAGAGCAATTGTGCGATTAGTATACCCCAATGCTAGTATAACAGACGCAAAAGATCCCTTAGATAACATATGGAATGTAAACGGATCTTCTCAATTTCTTGTAATCGTCACCAAAAGTCTTGAGGTATCTCTTTTGCTTCTTTACGGCCCACAAGTACATTTGGGCAGTGGCAACAATAAGGAAAACCCAAGCGGACCAGTTACCAACCAACAAAGCGTAAGATAACCAGGCCAAGGATTCAAAGGTATAGTTAGGACAGGCAAGGAGGTCAAATCCGTATCCGAATGGAATCACGTACTTCTTAGAATCTTCGCTTCTCAAGTTGGCCAAGTTGTAGTGGGTGGTTAAGTTGGACAATTCAGCGAAGAGGAACAAGCCAGTCAAAGCATAGTTGTATACAGCAGACAAATCGTTAACGTAGAACAAGTTTCTCTTGAACAAGTTATCAGATGAAGCATCGGGGCCGTATACAAAGTAAGCAATGTTGAAACCAGACAAAATCCAGTAATGAGACGAGTTCTTAAAGATGTTGAAAGCAGGCATAGTAGCGTTAGAGAACTTGTGGAGGAAGATGGTTTCCAATTCTCTTTTAATGAAATGGATGAGAACAAAGTAGTAGGCAAACTGCTGGGTCTGGGTATGTTCTACATTCTTAACACCGTAAATCGAACTCAAGGTGAAGAACAATGGGTGGATGAGAAGAGGACCTAAGTACTCGACGACAAACACAGTTCTCCATGAGATCTGAGGACCCAAATCCTTGACGAACAACTCGAGATTCTGGGTTCCAGCAGGAATTCCATTTTGGAGGTATGTCTTGGACAAGTCCAATGGTCTTTTCTTGTTTGTTTCCTTGTCCAAGATGGTGATTCTGATTCTGTGCTCAGAGGTCTTGTTGGTCACAGCAACGTACTTAGCGAGACCTTCAACAGGAGAGTCAAGAGCGAATTGGTCAGCCGAAATGCCCTTCAACGAGCGAGAAGTCGAGGTTACCTTAATTGCTACCATTGTGATAATGAGATGTGAGAATTAGGTGAATTGACTAGTACTATACGAAGTGTCTTGTGTTGTATTATATCAATAAGCATATGTGAAATATTACTATGAAGGATTGATCGGGGAATGAAAAATGTTGCTGCAGCGCTACCAGATGACGTTTGGTGGTTTATTATATTTGCTTTGTAGAGTTGGATGTGGTGTTAGGTGTTCGTGCGTGAAGTTGCTAGATAAGATGGGTGATGTTGGCGGGCGAAAGCTCGAATTTTAGGTAGTTTCAATCGTTACTGTGAAGGTTGGTGCCAACGGAATAGTAGAAGAGCTCACTACGGTTTTAAGACGTATAGTAGAGGGTTTCCTTAGTTTTAGCAGGAAAATAGATATTTCCCAAGAAATCTCTCAGTTCAGTCTATTTACACCTTTTAGGGTACTTCGCTTTGGAAATCCTGTCCCATTGTATTCTACTTCACCTACTTACACTGTAACGTCTACTATCTCTCTCATATAAGGTGCTATTGGCGCAATTTCACAGCCATAGAATTATACTGTACATAACACCATAATGAAACACCATAATGAACAGTACTCTCTCAATGAGGAATTGTAGACTCTTATACTATACACTTCTCAACATATAATTCTCACCATATACTGCCCGCTACTCACTTCCACTTTCTTAACCACACACTTCCACTATCCTCTTAACCACACACTTCCACTTTCTTAACTACTCACTTCCACTATGTGCTCCTCTCCACACACAAGAACCTGTTCACCTCCCATGCAGGCAGTTCTGGAACCTTCCAACCCAAAGGTCGTGCACTGGCACCAATATCCCTCACTGTCATTTTTCCATTGACATTTTAACTATGGCTCATTGATTGTACAAGTGATTCATTACTCATAGTTCCTACTTATAGTTCGTTAGAGTTCTTTACAGCTGTAACCGTTGCAACACACACATTTAACTACTCCGAAGAAACCATGTCTGACTGGGATACTGTTACTGTTATTGGCCAAAAGGCTAGAGTTGGTGGCGGTGGTCCAAGAGAAACCGTTGCCAGAACCTCTGGTCAATTAAACGCCGCCAGAAGAGCCGGCGCCGTCGTTGGTACCGAAAAGAAGTATGGTTCCACCAACGTTAAGTCTAACCCAGAGGGCCAAAGATTAACCAAGTTGGACGCCACCGACGAAGTCGTCGCTGTTAAGAAGATCGACGGTTCTGTCGGTAAGGCCATTCAATCTGCCAGACAAGAAAAGAAGTTCACCCAAAAGGACTTGGCCACCAAGATCAACGAAAAGCCACAAGTCATCAACGACTACGAGGCCGGCAGAGCTGTTCCAAACCAACAGCTTTTGGGTAAGTTGGAAAGAGCATTGGGTGTTAAGTTGAGAGGTAAGAACATTGGTGAACCTTTGTTTGCTAAGAAGAAGTAAGCGGTGGTGGACAAACAATTTCAGTTCTGATTTTGTGGGTTATTATGGGACATAGCTTCATGGCTAGAATATTTGATCATTTACACTAGTGAATTGTTGTTGCAGTCGATCCCTCTAATTGTGGGGTATATCGCTTTTCAACTAATAGATAGTATTCTATTTCTTGAGGACAGTTCCCATATTCACAGCATTGCCACACTCTTATGGGCTTTTCATGATAATGACGGTTAGTTTTCTACACAATTTTTATAGGATTCCATTTACGTGCTCTTAGTATTTTTTTGTTGGCGACCATTGTGTCATACGACCTTCAGACGACCTTATATATTTGCATTATCTCATTTATAGTTGTACATATTGCATGAATGGGCTTTTGAAGACTGATACTGTAGGTTAACGGTGTAGGATGAAGAAAGGCCCAAATTGTGTGAGCTTCAGGTAACATGACGGTAATTCATTAATCCCTTCTTTAATTAATCTGGCATTTCTATTGCGACAATTGAGGAAACTCTTCAATGCTGCTTTTAACTTTTCCAATAATGAAGAATTCTCCAAATAATTCTTTCACAAGGCTTTGACCTTTATTTCTTAACAATCACTTCTTGCAACGTAGAGAAATTGAATTACCTTTATATGTTGATAGGTATTCTTCACCGAAATTATTTGGACATCTTTAGCTCTAATCTCTCTTCTTTTATTCACACTCAAATCCTTAGAGGACAGATAATTAATTGGAATCAGCGTCTCAAGCAGGTTCTCTCATCCCATCAAATACTAATAAAACCTTAGAAAACCTAGGAAACTTTCTTTCGATATCCTCACCAACCATACCTTATTGCCAAAAATAGTCATATCAGAATCCGCTAAATTAGGAGTCCTAAATCTCAAAAACTTTATTCCAAAGTTGTTCAGTCGTTGCCATACAAATGTGTTAATTCTATAGCTTCGTGATAGAAACCAGAATAAGAATAGTGTTCTAGATTTTGAGAGAATTACTATTTATTGAGTCATAGCAATTGTAAGTACTTGTGCGAATAGAAAATTAATATAATATATACTTGTGATTTCACTAGCCACACAGGCGGACGGGATATTTGAAAAATAATATCGGTTTTGGATGGTGTTAGGTGGAGATGACAGTTAAATCATATAACTTTAATTATCGAAGTTGAGTCATAGAACGACTCATAGGAACTCCTTAGAAAAAGGGATCTTCTTATAGAAGATTATCTAACAATTTCGATATAAAATGAGGTCGCGTCCTTATTAATTGAAAGCAAATAAAGATATAAACTATCCCCAAAATAATTACCTCAAAGAATTACCTTGAAGAATTACCAAGAAAATGTCTGCTTCCAGAAATACCCAAGAGTCCCAAAAGGACAAAAATGATCAAAAAGATTCCACGAATGTTGAAGTATATTCTGTTGCGTCCACTGCTGCTGCTTCTACTGCCTCCACAGAGATAAATAACAAGACAACTAAAACCTCCACAGAGAGAAATGGAAAGGCAACGAAAGCTAAGAAGGATGACAAAAAGAAAAAGTCCCCTAGTACCACTAGCTCCATGACTTCGTACCTTTCTTTGCGTAGTTGAAATGTTCCTTCTATGTTGATGGTTACTGATATTTGCATCAATAAGACATCTATTCAAACCATCTTCAAGAATAGATTTCTTTGAAGAAGAAGAGAGAAGTGACAATGCTGGTGATTTCCAACTTCCACTTCATTTATGTCTTTCCTAATATCAATAATGTTCTTAGTTATGTTTCTTAACGTTATTACTTCCAAATATTAAGTATCACTCCCCAAAATATCAAAACAATCTCAGATGTAGCCAATTCATGAAACAGACGATCTACCATTAACAAGAAGGGGTCAATACGTGTCCTATATCATGAAAATATATTAATATGGAAAGATTTGGCGCAGACTGTCTTTCGCAGCTTCAGTGCAACCAAAATCTATAGGCAGTTTGTGGAAAGTGTTTCGAAGTCATGAATAATGTCCACACAATGCTCATGAGCAATCTATTTTAAAACCCTTTACTGAGATCGATATACGTATCTAGGACTGTGACAATAGAATCAAAGCAGTCCGTCTTTGCCTTAGATCTAATATGCAATGGTCTTAAAACCTGATACTCAATTAACCCAATTGCATAAATTCGGGGACAAGACAACGTCATATTTTATTACATTCTAACAAACAAATACCTGAACTCCGCGCTTCTTTTTAACCAATACCACTTTACTCCTTGCTTGATTGAGGGTATTATCTCGAATAATTTGAACTGCTGGCGACGAATATCGATTAAGGGAAAAATGCTGAAGTGAGAAACTATGCAGATGAAAGAACTCTCCTATGTTAATGATTGTTGGTCATGGGGATATAAGGTCAGGCGTTCAATTTCATTACAACTATAATGTGGATATGTGGAAGTACTTTATCACATTGCTGAGTTCAAGGTAGTTAAGATATTGATTAGGATATACCCTTTCAAAGAAATGTAACATAATAAATTGATTATAATTGCAAAAAATACTAGCAGTTGATGAACCTTTGAAAATCTGAAACCCAAGCAACACACTATTAATATGCATGTTTCTTTTTTTCACCTAAAGAACTGTTAATTATGGAGGCCCCTTAGGTGGCTGATCCCCATTAACGCTACCTGAAGAGATTCCTTGGCCAAAAGAAATTGCAAATGTGGGGGCCCCTCACACAATTTTACAAATGCCTTCGGGTTAGAGCATTTTACGGTGAAAATAATAAGCCTAGAAAATATCTCTGCGAAAATCTTCGGGCACTTCAGTAAACGCGGAGAAAGCCTAGCATCATTATTCTCCACTCATTAGAATAGGATGAGGTTAGCGAGTCGAGGTTTTAGTAAATAAGATATCACGGGCTCAGAACTTAAAATGGGCTTCTGCATTGGTCGGTTCAAGCGCATCTAAGAATTCGTGGGTGCCGTTGGCGATGGGTAAGCTCATCTGCCCCACTATAGCTATAGGGCCGAGAAACTTTTGAGAATCGTACTGCTCTAGGCACCGGTACAGCGATTATCTGTTGTACTAAAAATGAGATCGATGGCGAGATGATATGTTCAATTCGTATCTAATCAGACGTTCCCCTTACTACGAAAAATAGGACCGGGCCTGAAAATGTAACTACATACTAAGAGCGGGATATCTTACAGCCTTCTGCAGCCTATTTCGCTAGTTCGCTAATGAATTACTCTACTCAATAGTGTATATTTTAAAAAGTGCTCGCTTGGGCGATATTGTTCTGGGTTGCCCGAGTTGATTTTTGACTTCTCGTCGCTAACGTTTACTCTGGTTAACAATTTATATCTGAGCGGAAAAAATATTGGATATGTAGACGGGTGCGCTTAACCTAATAGGGCAACTCCAACTCGTATGATGAAGAAAAATTTGCACTTGTTCTTTATCAGTAACCACGGAACATCAGGCTACATGGCACCAATTTTCACCGATAAAGAGCTGGATGTCTTGATAACGCTATCTGTTCTAATAAAGTGTTCAGCATTTTCCGCCTCTATTAACCTCAGGTTCTCTCTATCTACATAACTATTATCAATGATATCCGCACGGCAAGACGCAGGTCTGCATATGGAAGAAAATTTAAGGAAAAATTTATCCTGACTAAACGGCGTTATAGCTGCAACGCCTAATAAAGGTACAACTACTAGACCCCGTATTTAGAATTCTGAGAACACATATCAGGAAGTCACGGTACATGCTTCGCAATGGAATGATTCGTTGGTTTCTCATTACCCCACCATTTCGGCCGCAATTTGGTTGCTTAATGTTAAATTGAGCTTGCATCTTAATCTTACCTTTAGCGCTGATAACAAAAGAAACAAAATATTTTCAGTTCTCTCCCGAATTTTTGCTGCGTCCTTTTGTGGGACATAGGAAGGAAATATATGCGTATCTATTGTTGGTTTCTTGGTATATAAATATCGAAGTATTCCGCTTTCATTGGAAATGTGGGATTCAATTCGACAGATTCAATTCGGCGAGTCAGTGCAATTAGCTTTTTTTTGACTAGCTAATACTCATTTCCTATACTCTTTGTTAAAAAGAATTCACATAGCTGTGAGTAGAAGAAACTCCGAGAAAAGTATCAACCATGAAGGAAAAGGCCGGATTGACTTCCATTAAGTCTGCAAGCTCGAAAACAAGCATTCACAGAGCTGATGCCGCATTTCTTGATCTCTCTATCTCCAATTCACGTATTATCATCGAAGATGACGGAAAGATAATGACCCCCAAGCATTCAAACCCCGAGTCCTACGAGACTTTTGAGGAAAACCAATTGGAAAGAGGTTTAAAGGCCCGTCATGTTTCTCTTCTCTCCTTGGGTGGTGCAATTGGTACTGGTCTTTTCGTCGGTTCAGGCTCCGCCCTTGCCACCTGTGGACCAGCCAGTTTGGTCTTGAGTTACTTCACCATGTCTACTGTGGTTTACTTCGTCATGCAAATGTTGGCAGAAATGACTACGTTTTTACCATTACCAGGTAACGGTGCCCAAGCATTTGTTAACGACTATCTTTCTGAATCTTTTGGTTTCGCCATCGGTTGGAACTACTGGTACGCCTTCAGTATCTTGGTTGCCGCCGAAGTCACTGCAGCTGCCATTGTTATCCAGTACTGGATTACTTCTGTCAATATTGCAGTTTGGATTACCATTTTCTTAGCCGTGATCATTATCTTGAATATGAGTTCTGTCAAATTCTTCGGTGAAGCTGAGTTTTGGTTTGCTTCTATCAAGTTGATCGCTCTTTCCGGTTTAATTATCTTGGGTATTGTCCTTTTCTTCGGTGGTGGTCCATCCCATGACAGACTTGGTTTCCGTTACTGGAAACATAGTCCATTTAAGGAGCATCTCGTTAATGGATCTACAGGCCGTTTCTTGGGATTCTGGACTGCAGTAATCAAGAGTGGTTTCGCTTTCATTTGTTCTCCAGAGTTGGTTGCAACTGCTGGTGGTGAATGTAGAAAGCCACGTCGTAACATTCCTAAGGCAGCTCGTCGTTTCATCTACAGATTGGTTTTCTTCTACATCTTGGGAACGTTGGTTATCAGTGTCATTGTCCAATCTAACAACCCAAGATTATTGAATGGCTCTAGTGACGCTTCCGCTTCTCCATTCGTTATTGGTATCCAAAACGCCGGTATCCCAATCTTGAACCATATCATCAACGCTACCATTTTGACTTCTGCTGCTTCAGCCGGTAACTCTTTCCTTTATTCCGCTTCCCGTGCTTTATATTCTATTGCTTGCAGAGGCTTGGCTCCTAAGATCTTCACCAAGGTGAACAGATTTGGTGTTCCATACTTTGCTGTTGCTGTTTCCTCCTTATTTGGAATGTTAGCTTACCTCAACTGTTCTTCATCCTCTTCAAATGTTTTCACTTGGCTCTCCAACATCTCCACTATCAGTGGTTTCATTTCATGGATTTTGGTTTCATTTGCCTACTTAAGATGGAGACGTGCCATTAACTACCACCAGTTGACTGAACGTGTGACGTTCTGGACACCATTACAGCCATTTGGTGCCTACTACGTCATCTTTTTCATTTCCCTTCTCACTATCACAAATGGGTACGCAGTTTTCTTCGACTTCCAAGCTGGAGACTTCGTCGCTGCATATGTCACTCTTCCTATTGTGTTTGGACTTTACGCTGGTCACAGAGCCTACGAGATGATTAGACATGGAAAGGTGAACTGGCTCAGACCAATCCTGCAAATTGATGTCATAACTGGTTTAGACTTAATTGAAGAGGAGGATGCTAACGAACCAGATCCAGTTGCAAAGAACTGGCTTGAAAAGTTCTGGTACTGGGTTGCCTGATCTGATGGATTACACTTTCAATTCTTGTTTATTGTTAATTAGGACTATTTATTTGATATAAACCAATATATCTATGTATTTACATTCGGTGTAGCCTATATCTATAGTGCCAGTTACGCCATCAGAGCCATCTATAGCAGTCCACACATAAGATGCAAAATTGCAGCAATTCACGCACTTTGAAAAAATACTGCTGATGCCTACAAAATATTTTATTACACTGCGGCACATTAAACTCTGGTGTCAAAAGGTTGTTTCAGCCGCTTCGTTATGTGTATCCACTCAGCGTATAGAAAACTCAAGTTCTTTTTAATTCTATGCTCCGAAATGTTGTTGGGTATGTTCCACTCTCATCAACTTGTGTATCAGAGTTTTTAGTTTATCTTCATTGTTTCTGCTTAGCATTATTCAAAACAGTAGTAATACATAGTACCTTAACGACAAAGAAACTTGTTCCATTTCCCCCCTTTTTGCGTAACCAATAACTCCAATTCCTATATACCTCCCTAAAAGTAGACTTAGTTACGTAAATCGCTAGCACCACACTCCAACGCTTCAATGAATCCACTTTCTCTCCACTACTAAACCTTTTGCAGTTATTGATCTCACTATATAAGCTATCCTGCAGATACTTAAAAATTTACCAGATGCCATCTCAGTACTTCAAAATTTTTCAGTTATAATGATTATGGTGCTGGATGTTTAGATAGAAAGTAAGGATAACCAGAAGCAGAAATGTCGAGTTTAGCCCAGCAGTTGAAGACAATCAACGACAAGACGGCTTCTGTTGCCTTGGACAGGAAGAGCCGTTCTAAAATCCATGCTCGTTCTCTTCTTTTCGACCCGAAGACGGCCTCTACTCAAGACTATGATTATATTTATCAAATCGGATTAGAGGGCCTTGACGAGCTTTCCGAGATCGATTCCCGTTTTAACAAGTTCAGACAAACCCTCTTCTCGGAGACATCGATCGGCTTGGACAGAAACGTCCAGACCAAAGAGACACTCACCCAATTGGATAGAAATATCGAGGCATTCTTAACCTTAGCCGGTCCATACTACTTGTTGACACCAACCATCAAGGCAATCGAATGGTTGATCAGAAGATTCCACATTAACATCCACAATGCAGAATTCCTTTTAATCACGTCTTTTCCATACCATGCCCAACCAGTATACGTGAAGATCTTAAACGTAATTCCAAAGAACCAGTTTCCTAAGATTTTTGAATGGGTCATTGGTTACAAAGACTTGTTGAAAACGCCACCTTCTAGCTCTGTGTTGAAGGCTTTCCATAACGACTTTGAGATTTTCAAGTTGTACAGCATGTTCTTAGTTGAGCAATTGAAAAACCACACTGTTTACAAGCAACAGTTGCTTTTCTACTTATCTACCACCGTTCAATTGTTGGCATCATTATCCAAAAAGTTGGATACTTTGAACGAATTATACCTTCCCGTAGTTTTGGAAGTTGTTGGTGTTATGTTATTGCCAGCTAGGGCCGAGAAGTCCAAGACTTCTAGAGATGTCCAAATAGACATCAAGTTGACTGCTTACTCCATCATCGCAGTCTTGGCATCACTCATCCCAATTTCCTCCGACTTGATCAGATCATTCACTGAGTCCATTTTGCAAGATCCAAAATCATTTGAAGCACCAAGTCGTAGACAAACCTTGATTGTATTAAGTCAGTTGTGGAGATTCTACCAGGGCGACTTCTCCGAAAAGGAAGCCGTAGCTCAATGCTTCAAGGCTTTACCTCCATCTGCATTGGCCAATGAAGAGAATTTGATTAAAGAGCTCATCAGTGAAAGCTACAAGCTTCAAAAATTCTTGACCCACTACTTCTTTGCTACTTTCCCAAACCCGGAGTCATACAAGATCTTCCAGTTCTTACAGTTGGATTCCGAGGTGTTCTTCAACGAAGTGACAAAGCAAATCATTGAAGATTCGCAGACAGTTGATGACACAAACAGAGTTATCATCATTAACATCGCTGAATCGTTATTAAAGCAGAACCATGATTTATTCGTCGAAAATTTAGTATCCAACAAGATCACCATCGATGCATTGGAGATGAGATTAATGACTACTTTAGGCAGCAACAGCGCTGTAAGAGACTCCGATGATTTGGAATTCGATGCTGGCGAAGAAGACAACAATGATGACGAAGATGAGGAGCTCGTAAATGAAGTTTCTTCTGAGATTGACTTGGGCTCTTACAATTCAGCAACCAAGACATTCTTCAACTCAAGCTCTGACAACGAGTTTAACTCTTTGAGTAAGGTATTGATATCCATGCTCAAGAATGCCAATGTTAAGACTCAAAAGTCTTTGATAATCAAATTTGTCAAGTCCGTTTTCGCTTCACCTGAATCTGGACTTTCTTTCTTGATTAGAGTGGCATTTACTCCTTCTATTCCTATTTCAATAAGACTTTCTGCCATCAGATGTACTAAGCTGAAGCTCTCAGAAGCTGCCAGTACGGCTACTTCTCCATTGGATTTGTATTTACTTATTCCAATATTCTTATTGGGTACTTACGATACCAGCAAGGCTGTGAGATCCGGCTTTGTTCAATTATTGAGAGTTATCAAAGAGCAGACGAATTTTATTCATGCTGGTAAGAAGAAGGTAAAGTCTATTTTGTTCATAGAGGAGCAGATCTACGACACCACGGAAGCAGGTAAGCGAGCCATCATTCCACCTAGCGATGCATCTTATTTCTGTGATTTGTTGTTCACCGATGATATTTTGGATGATGTCATTATTGATAGAACTAGGCTCAACAAGGTACTATTTGAAAACATCTTTAAGACTTCCAAAACCGGTCTGAAGAAATTTGGACAGTTGATCTTGAAGACATTTGTGATTAACCAGTGGTCGTTAAACTTCTTCCCTCTTGTACTCAAATGGAAGGCTTGGAACATAGTCTCTGTTGAGAATGACAAGGGTACTGATGACAGATTCTTCTTTGCAGAGAGTGATGTTTCTGAATATTTAACGAAGAGAACTACTTGGTTAGAGCAAGCAAATATCGCAAAGGTTGACTTCTTTGAAGATGTCGAAAGGGCCGTTGTAGGATTAGTTGGAGGTGCCAGTAGTAACGAATCCAAGACTACTGTAGAAGTAGATTGGGTCCTTCAAGCGTTGCAAAGTCAATTTGCCAACTTGCAAATTGCCGTTAACAACAGGTTACTTGAAGTCTTCAACTCATTCTCATCTGTAGAGAACAGAATTAAGATTGCCAACAAATTCATTGACATTCTTGTCAATGAAGACAACACTGAAATAGACCCAATGGAGTCATTACAAGCATTTAAATTAGACCACGACTTGTTCATCAACATTTTAAGCAATGTTCAAATTGGAAGTCAAATCCCAGAACAGGGAATTGCAAAGAGAAGAAGAAGATCTTCCAACTCTACCAAGCAAGCCATGGCCAAGGAGGATATCAACAATTTAGCACTGGTGCACTTGAAGAAGTTGACAGTCATTTTGGACCTTTTGGAAAGCAACTTGAGAAACGCTACCAACAGCAGCGAAATTGCTCGTCCAAACTTGTTGCAGGCATTGTTTAAGATCTTAACCGACTTGGACTACTTAGGCAACGATGGTAACTTACCAGTATTGTACGCACAGGAAACTTTGGCTTCTTGTATGTTGTTAAGTATCGTAAAGATGAAGAACAGCGAAAAGCAGTACAAGTTTGATTCCAACTCCATCCGTGCTGACTTGATTGTGAACTCAATCAGATCATCGCAATCACCTCAGGTTCAGAACAGATTGTTGTTAGTTATCGCTGAATTGGCTTCTTTGACTCCTGAGATCATTTTGCATTCAGTGATGCCAATTTTCACCTTCATGGGAGCTCATACCGTTAGACAAGACGACGAATTTTCCAGCTCTGCCTTACAGCAAACTATTGCTAAGGTTATTCCTGCTTTAGCTGCCAACGGTTCATCTTCTATTAACAATGAGATAGAGTTCTTGTTGACAAGCTTCGTCACTGCATTTCAACACATTCCAAGACATCGTCGTGTGAAGTTATTCACTTCATTAATTAGAACATTAGGTTGTGACAAATCCTTACATGTTTTATTGTTCTTGATGGGCCAACAGTACGTTAACAGCTTGAACAAGAACAAGGTATCAGAGTGCACTGTGATCTTGGAATTCACGACCTCATTCCTAAAGAGTTTCTCTGCCATCGAGCAATTGGAAGGTATTACAAAATTCGTGGAGTTGTGGGATATGATTCCAATCACAGAACTCGAGCAGAACTCAGAAGAATTCAACAAGTTGAGTACAAGATCTATTTTCGGAGCTTCTATCTTGTCTTTGACAAATGCAAGTTTAGCCACTTTGAGGTCCGAGTTATTGAAGTACTTGAGTTCTGTCGTAGCCACCGAGTCTGCCTACTACGACTCCACTTCTTTGAAGACAAAGATTTCTGTTGTCCTCTTAGACTCCACTTTTGGAGATGAAGGAAAGAAATCCATTTTGGGTGCTTTTAGAGGTGTCACTTCGTTCCTTTTGTCCAGTTTGGATACTTTCACCAACGTTTCCAAGAGCTCTGAAATTGCTGTTGAATTATATGACTTATTAGCCAACTTCTTGAACTTGTTGCCTATCAACTATTTTGTTGATTCTATTGTCGACTCGTTGGATGTAGAGAAGTTGTCTGATACATTATCGATCAAGGTTGCAAGAAACTTTGTCATCTTGGCTGGAGCCAAATTTGAAACTGAATTGAGCACCACAAACATTGATGAGACTGTGGAATCAAGTGTTCTTGAGAAGTTGTTGCCTGTTTTGTTAAACGGTATAAAGAAGAACGTAGACACCGAATTGGAGCAATCTTATTTGGACACCTTCTCCATTATTGTCAACAAGTTTGGTACTTCCACCAAGGAATTGATTAACGCCAAGAACTCCAGAACTTTGATTGAAGCTTTGAACACTATCACATCTGAAAACTGCTTGTTGAGCGAACAGCCTGAGACTATAATTTCCTCTATAAATGCCATTACCAGTGTTGTTAATGTTTTGGGAGTGAAGACGATCGGTCTCTTCCCTAAAATTGTACCTCCTTCACTTAGAATTTGGGGTACTACTGTTGATTCTGAGGATGAGGATAGTGCTAGATTGATCCAGGCTTCTATCATTCTCTTATTGTCGTGCTTGATCAAGAGAATTCCTGCTTTCATGACCAGCAGTTTGGATTCTGTTTTCATCACCATTCTTTCCAGTGAGTTTGTTGAAAACAGCATTAGATCCAATGTTCTCGGTTTGGTTGTTGAACACATGGACACCTCTCAAGTGTTGAAGTCATTGTGCAACATTTGGTACAACAAAAAGTTCTACCAGAATGACAATACCGGTAACATCGGTCTCTACTTGAACACTGTGCAATTAACTATTGACAAGATCGATAAGAAGTCTGCTGCCGCTCAATCTACTACCTTCATTAAGTGGTTGATACAAGCTTTCGAGTTCAGACACTACTCTGAAGAAGCCGACAATAAGTTTGACAATAACACTATCCACAGATTAGAAAGCTCTTTCCATTCTTGTGGTATTAGTTATGTCATGAAGTTGAACGACAAGAAATTCCGTCCATTATTCGCCACATTGGTTAGATGGGCCATTCAAGGAGAAGGTTCTAACTTTTCTGAGAATACGGAGATCTCCAGATTGTTGGCGTTCTTCAAGTTCTTCAACAAGATGCAAGAGCAATTGAAGAGTATTATTACTTCTTACTTCTCTTACTTATTAGATCCTGTTGCCTCAATTTTAAAGAGATTTGCCGCTGGTCAAATCCAGGACATCAACTTGAGAAGAATTTTACTTAACTCTTTAACTTCATCATTTAAGTATGACCAGGATGACTACTGGTCACAACAAGGTAGATTTGACAGCATTTGCGCTCCATTATTAGAGCAATTGACTAATATTGAAGATGGTATCGGTAAATACTTGGTCAAGAGTATCACTGCTTTCATCCACAATGTTGCTTCTGAAGAGTACAATGAAACTTTGGTCCACGGTTTGATCAAGTATATCTCTAACGAAAAGGGAACTAACACTTCCAACACCAAGATCTGGACTATCCGTGCATTGAAGAGTATTTTCCAGAAGATGGGAGAACAGTGGTTAACATACTTGCCTACTTTGATTCCATACATTGCCGAGTTGTTAGAAGACGACGACGAAGCTGTTGAGATGGAAGTGAGAAGTGGACTCGTACGTGTCATTGAGAATGTATTGGGAGAGCCATTAGATAGATACTTGGATTAAATGTATATAATATTGCCTAGGTATTAAAAATGATATTTCACGGCTTACAGTTCGAAAAGGTTATTATAGAGTCTCGTAAGAATAGAGAGAGAGTAGATTATTAACTTAGTCAACTAATAGGTATCACACTACATTACAACAGAAAGAGTAAATTTTTTTTAAAAAAACTACTTTGCCCACACCATCACATTCCAGCTACCAGCACATCTTCCCCATCTTAATCATTAAACCACAGCTACACTTATCAATACTACATCACACTCTTTCCCTCTATTATCCACTACAATCTCCATAGCTGCAAAAAGCAGCAGGGCCCGGAACCAATCGGACTTGTGGTCGTGCACCGGCTCAATCGAATTTTCTTTTCCTTTCCAAACGGAAATTTTCAAAGTGGTTTATAAAGCAGTGGTCAGCTCCAGAGAAGCAGTGTAGTAATAGTATAACCACAACAAAAACACAATAATTCGTCATGGTATGTATACATAGCGGGTAGAAATTAGCACTTGTGGAAGAAAATCGGAAGAAAACGAGCCAGAAACTGGAATTGTTGCTAACATTGATGTGTAGTCCTCAATCTTAAAGAGCGCTAAATCATTAAAGCCATTGTTCGACAGAGTATTGGTCCAAAGAGTGAAGCCAGCCACCAAGACCGCTTCCGGTATCTACATTCCAGAGAAGAACCAAGAAAAGTTGAACCAAGCCACCGTCATTGCCGCTGGTCCAGGTATCACCAACACCACCACTGGACAAGTCATTCCTACCTCTGTCAAGGAAGGTGACAAGGTCTTGTTGCCAGCTTTCGGCGGTAACCCAGTGAAGATTGGCGAGGAAGAGTACTTGTTGTACACCGACAAGGAGATCTTGGCCAAGATCGAAGACAACTAAGTGTGGAGCTAGAATGGTCCGATGATGTAGAATATGGGGAAAACGAGATGTTGAAGTGGACACATGTTTGAATCAGAAGATAAATCATTGTTCAAGTTACCTATTCTTGGACTTCTTTGTATACTACAGATACAGAGGCCGTAGCCATTGTCATATCTTAGTGGACGATATTAAACGATATATTATTCTTGTATATAATACTAGTAATAAACGGAACAAAGTCTGTTTATATTGGATAGATAAGTGGGTCTTGTAGATGCAGAGTAGAGAATTGATAGTATGAGACGAGTGGTCCTTTTAAGAAGTACCAGCATAATGGGGTGGAATGTAAGTTCATAGCAATATCACGTAAGTGGTAAGCTCCACAGTATAAGTAGATGGGAGAGAAAATTGTCTTTTCAATAAGTTTGAGTGAACCTTTCCCCACAATATAGCACAGGCGGGAGATTTAGAGCACACACGAAGATGGAACTCTTCCTGCTCATACTTAGGATACGCAGAAAGAGACACATTGCAAAAAGAGAAAAACTAGCAAATTAAACCATACACCGAGGTCATTTCTATCTATTCACAGACAGTAAGTGTCCAATATGGCCAAAAGTGATACCATTTTTTTGGACCGGATTTTCAGCCTACGAGAAAGAATTCCAACTGTTGCTTGCAACAGAACCATAGACCCTATGAAATATCTTCTACTTCTTCTACTTCTACCACCACTTCCACTCTCCGCTAGTAGTTATCCCGTCCTACTTTGACGTACATCACGTGACATAGCTTATTGCATTTTTGCAGTCTTCGCTCTCGGCTACTCCCTCTGGAATGGCTACTCTCATGGCTTTACGACACACTTACGACAGTACTTATGACACAACAATACACTCAATGATTACATAGTCAGTCCATCTGCATTCCAACCATTTCCGCTCACCCTAGACTTTTTCTGGTCCATTAATTCCATTCCCCTTTCACAGGCGCTTACATAACATTCCTCTCTATAGAGACCCACTTCTAGTTTGCCCCAACACTCACTCACAAAACACTATGTAGTATATTGCATTTACTATGGAAGACTCTCTCACCCCTCGTAACTCCTGCACAGCACTCCCTCACAAGAAAAATGTGATCTCCAAACAGAACACACCTTATCAATTAGCGAAGATGGAACCGTCTCTTTCGCCAGCACAGCGAATTATCGGGATAGCTATTGCAGTAATCCATCCCTGTTGAAAGACAAAAGCTAAGATATACAACCGCACACTTCGGCACGCCAAAAAGAAGTGAATTTTGAAGCGATATCGGTATAATCGTAGAGTGTATATTGAGATTGTGACTCGTACTGATCTAGTTAGACTTGCTACACGTACTGCTACTCATCACCGTTAGTATACACAGTAGACTCCAGTGATATTGCAAAATCCAAGAAATAACAGCGAATCCAGCATTCAACAAGAATTTCACTGTATAGTTATAACAGCGCAATAAAGACACCGAATATCGGCAATATATACAACCATACGCCATGTCTGCACCAGCCCCTAATCAAATCCCACAATCTTCCCAGAACAGATTCGCTCAGTTCAAGCTTGTCCTCTTGGGAGAGAGTGCAGTCGGTAAATCGTCCATAGTGCACCGTTTCGTCAAAAACACCTTTGACGACATGAGAGAGTCCACCATCGGCGCCGCTTTCTTAACCCAAACCATTACCTTGCCTGAGAGCAAGACTACCATCAAGTTCGAAATATGGGACACTGCTGGCCAGGAACGTTACAAGTCGTTGGCTCCTATGTACTATAGAAATGCCAATGCAGCCCTCTGCGTATACGATATAACCAGCCGTTCGTCGTTCAGCAAAGCGCAGGACTGGATCAAGGAGTTGAAGAAACAGGCTCCGGAAGGAATCGTGATAGCATTAGTTGGAAATAAGTCTGACTTGGCCGAAAGTAGAGAAGTGGAAGAGAGCGAGGTCGAAGAGTACATTCAGCAGGCTAGCGAAGATGGAAGTTCAATCATCACTTCGGAGTGCTCTGCAAAGTCGGGCGACGGTGTTTTGGAAATCTTCACCAGCATCGCCAAGTCATTGCCAGTGGAAGAAGCCGTAGGCGGAGGTGTCAATAGAAACAGAGCGGGACCAGGTAATAGAAGAGCAGGCGGCGTTGATTTGGGAAGAGCAAGAAGACCAGAACAAGCTAGTAGTAGCTGCTGTTAGGAGAACAGACTTTTATCACAAAACCAGTTACAATGTTACGTGCATTATAGGTTGTTGCATTTCATTTCGTTTGCCATTTTTGACAAGAACTTGAGTCATAGATAGAGGATGTCCAAGAAGTTGTTTGATGCTTTTTGATAGTAATCATTAGGTTACGATGATATTGGATTTAGAGAAGTTAGGTCAATAAGTTTGAAGTTAACCGGTTCAGGCAGTATCGCTTCGAGTCTATATAAGTAGTTTCGCCGTTTGGGAGCTCCATCTACTCAGACGGCTGACTATTCAGTAATAGATAGGTGAGGGGTATCTTGTTATCATATTTCATTCTATAGTTCCGTTACATATGATCAATGTTCACACAACTTCAAGATAGATAGACAGTCAGAAGCTTGTAAAATTACGGTTGAGAATGTAGAAATCATATGGGAGGCATCCTCAACAGGATCAGAAAGTCAGAATCATGGGAATATCAATATGATTTACATAGAGCTAGGTTATGAACTGGTTAACCATGGGATAAGAGATAAATCTTTAATAAAATGGCGCTAACAATAACACTATCGAATGGCACTAACAGTAGGCACTAACAAACGGCGCTAACAATAGGTGCTAACAACTACAACTGCAAGTACCATAGTGACAGTGACTTCACCTAATTTTGCATACAACCAGTCTTCAATGTAAAAGCCATCTTTGTCAGAACACACTCACTTGTTACTCTCTCACAAAGATAGAACGGTATATGCTAACAAAAGCACTAATAAAAAGCACTAACAAAATCTACTAACAAAGTACCGTAACTGCACACCAAAGCAGCGACTAATACCACCTTCTCATCTTCCGGGTAACACCTCATTGCCCTACCTCAGTTCGAGTTTTGGCCACTTCACACGACCTCTAAAACCAGCCCTCGCACGACCCAAATTTTTCAAATCTTTTCATCTTCACTATAGAAAATTTTTCACTTTAATGAATTTAGTGTTCTAGTGTTCTCTTTTCTCTTCATCATTTATTACACAGTTAACTATGTCCGCTAGACCACAAGTTTCCGTTGTTTCCGCCCAGGGCGAACAAACCTCCACCCAGTTGCCTTTGCCAGCTGTCTTCTCTGCTCCAGTCAGACCAGACATTGTCCACTCTGTCTTCGTCAGAGTCAACAAGAACAAGAGACAAGCTTACGCTGTCTCCGAGAAGGCTGGTCACCAAACCTCCGCTGAGTCTTGGGGTACCGGTAGAGCTGTCGCCAGAATTCCAAGAGTTGGTGGTGGTGGTACCCACCGTTCCGGTCAAGCTGCCTTCGGTAACATGTGTCGTGGTGGTCGTATGTTCGCTCCAACCAAGACTTGGAGAAAATGGCACGTCAAGGTCAACCATAACGAGAAGCGTTATGCCACTGCCTCTGCTATTGCCGCTTCTGCTGTCACCTCTTTGGTTCTCGCCAGAGGTCACAGAGTCGAGAACGTCAAGGAGTTGCCATTAGTCGTCTCCAACGATTTCGAATCTGTCACCAAGACCAAGGACGCTGTCGCTGTCTTGAAGGCTGTCGGTGCCCACAAGGACGTCATCAAGGTCATCAAGTCCAAGAAGTTGAGATCCGGTAAGGGTAAGTTGAGAGGTAGAAGATTCACTCAAAGAAGAGGTCCATTGGTTGTCTACGCTCAAGACAACGGTATCGTCAAGGCTTTGAGAAACATCCCAGGTGTTGAGACTTCCGACGTCAAGCACTTAGGTCTCTTGCAATTGGCTCCAGGTGCTCACTTAGGTAGATTCATCGTCTGGACCCAAGGTGCTTTCGAGTCCTTGGACTCCGTCTACGGTTCCGACTCTTCCAAGTCCATCAAGACTGGTTACTCCTTGCCAGCTAACATCATCTCCAACACTGACGTCACCAGATTGATCAACTCTGCTGAAGTCCAAGCTGTTGTCAGACCAGCTGGTCAACCAACTCAAAAGAGAACCCACGTCTTGAAGAAGAACCCATTGAAGAACAAGCAAGTTCTCTTGAGATTGAACCCATACGCCAAGGCTTACTCCGCTGAAAAGTTGGGTTCCACCAAGGTTGAGCAAACCAAGGCCAAGCCATCCAAGGGTCAATTCGCTGACGTTTTCAACAACTAAATTTGAGTGATACTATTGTATTCTTCAGTTTAGAAAACGTGGTGAGAAGTTTATATAACAATAATATAGAGGAATGAAGCGTATTTGAATATATAAATTCTGACTTTTAATAACTAGTAGTCTTCTTGTAAGTGTAGTGTGGGAAACAGAGATCTTACAGTGTGTGAATGTAAAATTTTTTGGGTGCAAAATTTGAGTATCACCCATCGGTGTTGGTCTAGCGTATGAAGAGAGGAGTGAATTGACTGGCCATATACTATTGGTATACTATAAGTTCTACAACGTGTTTAGAATTTAATGTGCATACTATTTTTATATGTATATACAAATACGAAATAAACGTGGCGGAAAGAAGTGAAATTTTTATCGTACAATTGAAGCATTAGTCTTTAAAACCATTAGATTGGTGGAAGGACGTTCTCCTCAAAGTAACTCTTACCAGTGGCAGGGTCGGTTCCAACGATGTTACCTCTCTGGTTAGCGTATTCACAGATGGTGTATTGTCTCCAAGCATTGTTGCACGCAACTCTGGCACATCCGAGCTGAGTAGTAGACTTCCAAACGACTTGGGTAAAGTGACCAGTGGCATCAGAGAATCCAGGACTGTTGAAGTTGTAGTCCTTAATTTCATCGTACCAAGCGGTGACTGGGTCGTAACCTCCAGTGTAACCAGCAGCTAAGTTTTCACCATATGGACCACCAGAGTGAATTAATTGGACGTTGTCACAAGAGAAAGCCTTGGCAGCGTAAGAAGCGGCATATTGAGCCAAAGTGTTGCTCCATTGTAAATTTCCGACTCCGTGAAGCGCTCTCTTCTGGTTGTGGGCATCGACGATGTCGTTAGCAAATTGCACATCAGTCGTAGGGACAGAATCAGCGCCACCAGTGCTTGTGGAAGCACTAGTTGGAGTGGTAGAAGTAGAAGAAGTAGTTGGAGTAGTAGAGGTAGAAGTGGTGGTTGGAGTAGTCGAAGTAGTGGTTGGAGTAGTCGAAGTAGTGGTTGGAGTGGTGGATGTAGAGGTGGTGGTTGGAGTGGTGGAAGTAGAAGATGTGGTTGGTGTAGTCGAAGTAGTGGTTGGCGTAGAGGAGGTAGAAGTGGTTGTTGGGCTAGTAGAACTAGTTGTAGTGGTTGGTGCAGTAGTTGGAGTAGTAGTTGGTGTGGTGGATGTAGTAGTTGGAGTGGTGGATGTGGAAGTGGTTGTTGGTGTGGTGGATGTGGTAGTTGGGGTTGTTTGTGTAGAAGTAGTGGTTGGAGTGGTAGCTTGTGTGGTATGAGCTGGAGGTGGTCCGAATACCGTGGCTATGTTAAAGTTTGTAGTGATCACTGTGGCTTTGGTGTATGTTACTAATTGAGTAACGGCTGGTGCAGTGAAAAATCTGGTTAAGAAGATTGGAGCTGCTTCAGACAAGGCTATTATGGAAGCGGCAGCTAAGACTTTGTTGGATAACTTCATTATGAGTGACTTTTTCTGTTTGTGGAGAAGTTGTTAAAGAACGTAAATGGTTGGATTTTGGATGATTCTGTTAGAAGAGAGTGGCTAACGAGAATATATGTTATAGTAAAGAACGTAGTTGGTTGAAGAAGAAGAAGAAAAAGTTCTGAATTATTGTAGAAAATACTGATTTCGGCTACCTTATATAATGAGGTTATCAACTGGCTTTTCTTCCAACGATCCGAAGATCAAAGTCTTCCTCTGATGTAGTAGCGACATGGACTTTTGCCAGCAACAATGCTAGCGATTCATTGGCCAACGGTACCTGCTTCAAAAGCATTAACCCAATCGGGATTGCAACGTACAATTCTGGCCTGTTGCTTACTCGATCTGGACTAGCTGCCAACGATCAGCTGCGTTTTGACAGTTACATTGCATAAACCAGCACATACGAACATCTCATAAGCTTTCCCATCTTCATGCAACAAGGTGCTGCAATGCTTGTTTGCAGCTAAATGGGGAAGTGCCAGGGCTCGTAATCTCACTTATCAGCCAGCCTCCAGCGTGTGTACAGGAGAATTAACTATGAGGTATTGTCTATCTGCCGGTTTGGTTCTCTGATTAGATTGACTAAAGACACTATGGCGTGCAGAGCTGCCAGAACCAGATCCTTGACAATGGACGTTTTGTGGAGAACAGAGAAAGGAGGTGCAACGGGAAGAGAATGAAAGAAGATGTTGCTGGAGAAGAAGCTGGCAGGGTTGCTATTGTTGAGGGATTCAGAGGATCGGAGCGCTCGGTGAGGTAGTATTATTGGTATTGCTGCTATTATTGATACGACCAGAAAGGGACAAGAGTAGCCTAAACATGGAAGAATCGGACGATCACCACGTTCGCTGGACGCAAAGAGTTCTAAATCGAGTGGATAATCTTTCTTGGGTTCCCGTATATAGTTTCACTTAGTAGTTGCATTGCAAGTAATCCCAATATTTTGGAGCTGTGTACAGGAAATTGCTGGTTTAGTACCATGTAACACCTGGTAAGAATAAGAGAAGACTGTAGAAGGGGCTAATTCAAGGAATTATGTGTTGTGTGTTGATTTCATGTTCCAGAAGCGGCCCGGACGGTTCCAAAATATGGTTACACTATGGCAATGTGGTTGCAACAGAGCTAGAAAATGTACGAATATGCAAAGAATGAAAGACAGATTCAGCCAGATGCATGTCATTGATTACATAAGCAATGGACATTTGGTGGTTATATCTTGTCGATACGGCATTATGTGATTGTTTTTGCAATAGCATTGATATGGGGTATAGCTGTGTTGGTGTGTAGCTAGGAATCAGGCTTGTTATTGCTGTATATCTTAGACAAGTTTTTCCTGATTTCATTTGTATTTTTATGGAAGATCTTTAATTTTTACAATCTCTGCTGCTTGCCGAGATCCATCTATTCCAGGCAGCAAGCGTATTTGGGAACAGTGCATCGAAGCTCCTACTTGCTCTAATTACTACGTATCTCACACCGACATTTATGATCCACGCTTCTGTTCCCTATTTCTGCATTTTGACAGTTACCATTTACGAAAGCTTGGACAAGACTACAGGAACAAGGTAGTTACCACCAACGCACAAAGGCTGAAACATACAGGAATTCTTCACCAGGCATCGCTGAACGTGCATTAGATACACTTCCAGGGCCAGGATTGTTCTGTCCACATTTCCTTGTCTGACCCGCCGTGCCAGCCAATACCTTTTGTTAATGCCTCTTCGTCAGCACGTGAGCTGCCTGGCTAATTCATTTGTTTCTTCCGTTCTTGTTCCATCACGTCATTGTGATTATTATTCTGGCTTGTTTATTATTGTTATTATTATTATTAGCAGCCGTATTGTTGGTGATTATTATTATTAGTGGCAGTGACACCATCTCCACTGCAGTGGGTCGGCGATTTCTGGTTTTCGCAGCGGTGGCAGTTTCTGGTTCGGGCTCCAAGGCTGAGATGCTGAGCCCACCTTTCTGTACCAACCACAGGCGATTCTCCCCAGTATTGCGCCGTGAAAACAACACTCTTGTGCAGTTAGGGTCACCGGCCGTCGCACTGTGAGGGAGCCCCTATTTTGACTATCGGCCGTCTATCTGGAATTGGAGCCGTGGTACTGGCATTTTGCATTTGCGGGTTTTTTCGCTTATCACGGCGACGGTGAAGTCAGCGAGGGGATCTAGGGGACGAGGCTACACCACAAACTCCCACACGACGAGAGATGACTTTGCCTTTGTAGCAGCCCAGTATTCTAGGAGGGAGCCTAGCATTTTACCCAGATGAACGTTTTAAGCGCAACACAGCAGAACCACGCAAGAACACGAAATACCGCATACCTTCTCCAGCATCTCTCGCTGCGCTCACTTCGCTCTACGTTCACCACTCGCTCTTCTTTTAGCCTGTCTGTCGTTATCTCTAATCTCTCTCTCTCTCTCTCTCTCTCTCTCTCCATCAGCCACAAGGACACCGCGGCACTCTGCGTCTCTCGCACCAATCGCACCGACAAATTACTGCAGTCACCTGCGACTCCTGCCATTCTCTCGGTACACACCACAGAAGCGCTCACACGTCTCGCTAAATTCTCCAGATTCACTTTTACAGCCAACTGTTTGTCGGAGAAAGAACTGGTTTTCATTGAATTCCTATTGTTCTTTCTTGTTTTGTTGTTCTTTTGCTGGCCAACTGTTGTGGATTCATCTCAGCCTTGTATCGTGTCAGCGTCCGTTGCTGTGAACAACGACAGAAACACTCATAAACTCTCTGTACCAGTGACTGCTCCACTCAGTGAGGACACTCAACCAGAAGATCGTGATTTCATCTTCCATCTCGTCTGATCCTGTTCATCCAGAACACCTCAAACCAATTGCTTCCCTTCGAACTGAACCACGGGTTGGAACAGCCATACGGTAGCCAAAATCAACCCATCTCGTCATAGGCATTCCCATCTCGTCATAGACATTCCCATCTCGTTATAGACATTACCATTGGTTCCGCCAGAAGCTTAAACCGTCATCATCATGCTTAAAGGTCTCAGAAAGAAAGCTCTGATCCTCCTGATCACATCCACAGCGCTGCTGACCGACAGCACATACTCTACAAACGAGTCGTCCTACGATAAGGTCCTCAAACAAGTCCATGACTTCGAGATCGCCCTTCAGGCAATGGACTACTTGCTCGATGACCGTAAAGAAGAAGGGACGTCATTGTTGCAGAAGCAAGCCAAGCTCCACGCCCAGTCTGGCTCCGACCAGTCAGCAGGAATCTTTCCCTTAGCACTCGGTGTCATAGAGTTCATCGAAGCAACTATTGGATTCGAGGCAGAAGTCATGGAAAAGGCAAACAAGACACTTTCCGAGGCAGAAACGGCTTCCTTGAACAATTCCAAATACAACGTCAAGTACAACTTGGCCACGTCACACATATACCCACCGGGAACCGAGTTCCAGGTAACCTACGCCGAACTGACTCTTTTGAACGCATTGGTGATGTTGCTCAGAGAGAACAACACCATGGTGGAAGGTGCCAAAGCATTGTTTAAGTTGAGAAGAGCATACCAGACATTGGATACGATATACAAAAAGATTAGGGAACTGGAGCCTACTTTCAACAAGAACTTAGCCAAGTTGAAGAAGGAAGCTCTCAGCAATGTCAACAACATCAGTACTTCCGATCTTCCTGGGTATAAGAGTTCGTCTCTCTCTGGAACTTCGACGCCTCTTCATGGTTCTGCTGGCGGATCATCTGCTTCTTTGGCCCTGGACGTGAAATTAATGAAGGATTTGGAAAAGGTGTACCACATGAGAAAGGCTCGTATTGAAGGAACCAATCTTGGAAATGTCGAGGTGAGTAGTGTAAATCTTTACGATGGCTTGGACCCATCATTATCACAGAGCAATATTAGTTTGCCAAGGAAGACCAGTTCCATGTTCTTTGACAATACCACTACATCAAGTAGAACTCCAACTCCGGCTCCTAGCGCTCCAAAAGCTAAGACTGTCGATCCACTTGAAGAGGACGATGACTCGGACAATGATGATTTCTCTGACGCATTCGAGAGTATTGAGGAAGTGAATAAGGCCTTATATGTGGACAGTTTGAACAACGGTAACTCTCTCATTTCAGAAGCTGATGACTCGCTTATTTCTTCGGCGGCTACATCTACATCCAACATGTCGGCCTCTGTTTCGACCACCGATAACCATCTCCATGTCTCTACAGTAGACGAATTCATCCATTCAGGTGTGCAATTATGTTTTGGTATTTTGCAAGTGGTTCTTTCTTTGATTCCGCCAGCTATTGGAAAGGTGTTGTCGATTGTAGGGTTCCGCGGAGACCGTGAGACTGGTCTTAAGATGCTTTGGAGAACCGCCATTACAAGCAGAAATATTCATGGAGAGCTTGCCCTCTTGTGTCTCTTGGTCTTTTACGATGGTCCAGTGCAGTTTGTAGATGTCGGCTTCCAATTACCAGGTCACGAGGACTCCAAGATTAAGGATATCATTTCAATCGAGACCATGACTAGTGTTTCTGAGCCTGATTTGAAAAAGATCCTTCAAAACCCAGCATTGTATACCCCACAACTCTTGAGGAAGGCCAGAAAGCATTTCCCCCATAATGCTCTTTGGTTACTCCAAGAGGGTAGAGTTTTAGCAGCTCAGGGTCAGTTGGAGCGGGCTACCATCTTGATGCAATCATTCACTGACGACCCTGCTAACAAAATTAAAATGCAGCAAGTTGAAGCATTATTAGTGTTTGACAGAGCAATGTTTTATGCATTCCAGCATGATTACGACCAGGCGGCTAGGGATTTCATCCGTTTGATCGATATTAACTCCTGGTCTAAGGGTGTGTACTTGTACATGGCAGCTTCGTGCTACTTGAGTAAATACAGAATGATAAAGATGGACTTAGTGGAAACAAGCGATAAGGAGAAGGACATGAAGAAATATGAGGACTTGGCTAACAAGTACTTCGAATTGTCACCTACATATGTTCCAAATCATGGTTCTAATGCAACGAGCAAGAAACAAATGCCATTTGACAAATTCTTGTTGCGTAAAGTCAGACACATCGAAGCCCGTAAGAAGCAATATCCGAAGGTGGCATATGTTGACTTAGTGGGCACTTCTTTAATCCACGAGTTCGTTTATTTCTGGAATGGATACAACAGAATGAATGAGAAAGATTTGGAATTGTCTATCAAGATTTTGGGATACTCTGGAGCTCCAGACTCGGAGTTGTCTGCCAACAGCAACAGGGTAAACTACGCTAAGATTGAAGAAACCAAAGATGAAGCAATGATTAGATACTTCTTGCAAAGTGTTGCATTGAGGCTGTTAGGCAAAGTGTCAGAAGGACTCTCGATTCTTGACAGTAAAGTGATTTCTGAGTTTGTTATTGCCGATTCCCCTCAGTTTAAATTCACTAAGATGACCTACAGTCCATATATTTATCCTACTGCGGTATATGAGAAGGCTATGTTTACTTGGATGTTGAGAACGTCCAATGTCGCCAAGTTAGATGTCCACCTTGCCGTACAGGAGAGTAACAACTGGTTAAAGAAGGCGGAGATTATCGGTGAGGGTGACTACGAGTTAAGTAATAGAACAGGTATGAGAATTAAAGCTGCTGGCGAAAGACTTGTCCAGCTCGGTTCTCAGGGAGTATAAAGACATATTCTGCAATTGGTTTTAGGACTAATTGCTACGGTGAAGAAAAAGTGATATTTTGCCTATTTATATCGACTGCTAACCGGACAGTGGTCAGCAAAAACGATACAATATTTATACGATCGCAAGCAGTTTTCAAGTGATAACAGTTATATATGGTTTTTATTCAAGAAAATGCAGGTTGATTTTATTATGGAACTGTAGAAGTTTTTTTTATATAAACTCGTTCTAAGAATGTGTTTCCTTATTGGATTCCTGTCAACAATATCCCCGGATGGTGAAGTGAATGAATGAATTCTAGATTCACCGACAGACCCAATAGCCCTTTTTTGACTTAACTATGCTATACTATACTTTATTGTACACATCCTGTCTAATTGAAATACGTATCCACCATGGTGGCTGCAACATTGAATCTAAAACAGATGGTAATGAACCATGCAATTGCAAGAACTGGCAAGATTCCAGCAATCACGATCAATTGCAAGAGTCTGGCAGGAGAAGTACCTCCACCACTGCTATTTCCAGAATTGGTCAATGTTCCTCCTCTCACACTGCTGGAACTGATAAATGGCAACGAGTTGAATCCGTAGAAGGTTATCACGAAATAGTACCCTATTGAGCCGAAGTATAACGAATTTCCCAATAAAAGCGAAAAGAACGACTTCTTGATCCTCAATAATGGCAACAACATGAACTGTACGAGGTATAAAAGACACCAGATGATCAAGAATGAGTTGCAATGAATATCGAAGCAAAAGCCCCATTCGATGTAGTTGAGATTGTATTTACTGGCTGCTCCCAAATTTCCGTACGTGTTATTGAAGAGTTTGTTGGTGATAAACCACGACACTGTTGCTATCACTATTCCTGTCAAGTAGAAGTCCACAAGGACCATGTATACGATCAATTTGAGCACGTCCCATACTCTTGGCGAATACGCCAAACCCCAAGCCACGGCACTTATAGATAAGAAAGCCGTCAACAAGATGAGGAACAGCGGATCGTCCCTCGTGTAACTTGACTTTCCGCCCGTCAGCGTCTGCTGTTTATAGTAGTAATGAGATCTGTACATCTTCTTGGGGTTTATGATCAAATGGAAGATCTCCCATATGGCTGTTTCGAAGTCCAACGTCGTTGGTTTGAAGAGTCTTTTGGCCATTTTCTTGAAACTCTGGAACTTTCCGGCCAAAGTCGAAGACGACGACATGCGGTAGGAGCTGTTTCCATTGTAGGCGGACGACGCTGATGAGATGAACAGGGCACCCGTTACCGAGCCGTGGCTCACGAATTGCGGTGTAGGCACTGATTGAGGGAAGAGATCCTGGGTGGTGTATGGCAAATTGAACCGTTTGCTCATTTCTGATGTGTGCTACTGTGAATTGGAGCGATACTGGCTACAAAAGCTACGATATATCCTTATCCCGATGGAGATCACTGCCGATACTTGCTATAGATACAGCTAATGATTCGTGGTCGTTTGTGAAAACCACGCTAACTTCGTGGTCGGAAGTCGCCCTCATATGAGGTGATGTGTCACGTGAGAATCTTCGATCACTCCTGCCACTTCCGGGGGCAGGCATGCAGATGCTCTTTAAAGAATGATTGATAGTGTGATTTGTAAGGTTGTTTCTGGAGAAGAACGGGCATATAAAAGTGGTGTTTATAGGCGCTGTAGAATATCTTATAGGCATATAGTTGTAGATAGTTTCCCAGGAAAAGCAGAAATAAGGTGAAATAGTCGAATATGATGTCCCAGAGCACTAGAAACGACCTGGTGTCTACTACTCAGACGTTAACTGAAACCGAGACAGTGCTGCCCATTTTGCATCTCAGGGGCTCCACACGGAACAAGAGCAAGAAAAGCGATAAGAGCGACTCCAGGGTGCTGTGGGCGCAAGGAGTGACCGATAACGAGAATTTGAACCGTAAAAAGTCCAAAATATGCTGCATTTTTCATCCCCAAAGAGAGTTCGGAGAGAGCTCGGACGAGTCGTCCAGCGACTCCTCCAGTGACTCCAGCGATGAGTCAGACAATGAAGGCGCTTTTAACAGCGAAGGAAACAACTTCGGTGCCAACAACGGCAACAATGAAAATCATGACCAAAAATCAGAGCCACGGAATGAATCAGAAGGCAAAGAAGAACACGATGAAGAATGCTCTCACCACCACAACCACCATCATCACCATAGCCATGTACCGAAGAAGAAGGTGAAAAAGGTAAAAAAATCTACTCCAAACGCTTACGAGAAACAGCCTCACTATCAGAACAAGTCTACCCTTCCAGAGGAGACAATATAGGCATTAGCAAGGATTATTGTTTATAGAATATTTAATAAGGAAATGTACAATAGAGCTTTTAATAAGAGATGTAGATAACCTGTCAGTCAGCAATGTCGCTTGAAGTTATTATGCCTACTAATGCTACTAATACTGGTGTTACTTTAACCAATGATAAATTAAGAATTTCGTAATCTCGTTTCTATTTATGTGGATAGTTCATCCGTTCAACTTGACGCTCTTCGCCAAATCGGATATATTGATGGTATTTGTGAGGTGGGTGTAAATATTAGTGTCCTCCGAGAAATTGCTATCATCAACACGAAGTGGAAGACTAGAATGCTCTTTTTTGGCTTCTTCAAAGTTGCTGTCAAGCGAAGTGCTGCTATTATTATTGCTGAAGAGTAATTCGAGCTCTTCATTCCACATAGACTTCAAAATGTCATCCTTACTCTCGAAGGTGACTTTCTCAGCGCCATTTTCATTGGAGTCCTCTTGTTTTGTAGCGTTGCTATTGCACTTGTAGTACCAGGTATCTTCATTCGGCTCAATTTCGTTAAGAAAATGGAGACGGTTTACAAACCCAAGCACACCCGTGTGTGTTCTCATTTGCTTCTTAACCTTGTCCAGATTGGAGCTGATTTTGCTGGCAAACCTCAAACGAATTGAGGTGTACTGAGAAAGGATGGTTTCATGCTGGATTTTTAAGTTATATGAATTTGAAATTCCAAAAGTGGATTTTGCTGAAGCTTGCTTGTTTGAGGAATTCCCAATGTCTATATCTGGTGGAGCTTCAAACGCATGCAATTCCTTGTAGTCTAGGATTTTCTGCTGGGTTCTATTTATTTTCACAACAGGATTGGAGGGGGCCTTGGAGTTAAACCTATCCACAAAGTTGCTCTGGAAGTCATTGATCTCACTTATGATGTCCGTGAAGTCTTTTTGGAGTAAGGTGTGGTCTGAGCTTAAGGCTTCACTTGACAACATAGATGGGGATTTCACCAGGTCTATTTTATATTGGATATCATTGTCCTGCCTGGAATTATATTCTGAATCATATTCATCGTCATCAGAGGCATCATCCAGCTCACTCTGATAATTGGATATGTTTCCTGAAGTCATGGTGTTCCCCAAAGTTGCCGAATCAGCTGTGTTTCTAGGATCATCTTCCTTTAATGAAAGCATTGGAATGAGCGAATGCATACTACCATGAGCCATGTTCATTATCTGGCTCATCCGACTATACACTTTGCTGGAAGCTCTAGAGCCGGAGTTGCCAAGGATGGTACCATTTTCTGATGCTTTATCTGACTGAGCTGGATCTTCAACTAAATTCTGAAAAGAATTGTCAGTATTGGAAAGAGCACTCAGTACGGTATTGCTATGAGGTCTTTTAGTGTTGTACTCATCTCTTAGTACTGTCAACGGTGATATGCTGTCCTTGGTTCCATTAAGTGGTTCTACCGTAGTTTGTACAGTAAGAGTAATTCCTTTACCCTTGTCTCTTTCGTCTTCTTCATCGCTGGATTTTTCAGCTATTTTAAATGAGTTCCAGCGCACGAATTGAGGCCTCTGTTGCTGTACATGTGGAACTTGCTGTTGTGGTTGGTTAGGAATAAATTGGTCGTGGAGCATCGGTATATTTTTCTTCTTTCTATCTGCATCATGAGTTGTCAAGCCCTGACTTGACATGGACCTCGTGAGGGCAGATTTAAATTGGTGATTCTGGTTGATAGCCGTGTGGAGAAGCTCGGTGCTATTTCTGGAGAACTTCTTGCGCAAGTTAGGGGAATTGGGATCAAAGCGTTGCAAACTGGCTTCTCTGGGTCGTATTTCACTGTTTGCCCGTACCAGGCAATTTTCCTTGGCACGGTGGCTGCTGTTTTCTCTACTCAGCGTCTCGTTGGCCTGTCTGAATATACTCTCCGTTCTGCCCCTTTCCTGTGATAACGATTCTTTGGCCAATTTAACATCCGGCGGTACTGTAGACCGCCTAGAGGTGCTGGGAGACCGCAGTCTTTGGGTATCTGAACCACCCATGTTATTTGGCACGTAGTGCGGTTGTACGCCTCTGTTGTGGTGCATTCTGTAATTTTTATTGGTTCATTTGGAGCGTTCAGCTCAGTTATGCCGTGGTAGGATGATTTAATGTATAAGATTAGAAATATGATGATGCAATTTCTATATCAGTAATTCCTGATTTCTGGTGCTAGGGACAATCTCAGCTATGCTATGAAGTCGAGTAAAGTGTTTTTGAAATATTTGGAGGTGATATGGTGGAGAATAGCACGTTTAATGTGTTACGCGATGTACTCTTCGTCAAAGCCGTCCGGATAAACTCGATGTGATGAATTATCCAGTTTTTATGTGCTGATGAATATTTAATTCCTGCTGAACAGTGTTTGCCCTATACTCTAGATAGCAGTTCTCTCGTCAATAAACCAATAATTTCGGAGTAATGTACAAATATTCTGTTGAATAGAATTTTCACCGGTGCCAAATTATTCAGAACCAATACAGAATAGCAAGGTGAGGGATGCAGTATTCTACGAGATAGTCTTGTTCGAAGATTCCAACTTTCTTGGTCTTTCTGAGTAATTCCACGACTTCTGGCAGCTGCTGAAAGACTCGTTTTTCCGTTTTTGGTCTCGGTCCGTAGAAGCCACTGTTGCTTATGCGTTGTACCTTAATTTGGTCCTTGTAGATAAATGTGTCAATCGGCCAATTACCACTTTGTTCCGTGAGCACAGTTGCCGAAAATAGGGACAATGGGCCAGAGTAATAGGGTGAAAAATGGGTGTCTTCACCTCGAATCGTCGCCCAGTTGTTGTCCCAGATCATCCAGATATAGATTTGGGTTCTGGTGCCATTGTCATCTGTATCTATGGAATTCTAACGTCTGCTCTGTGAAGGTCTTCGTAGCTGATGGCGTCCCAATCGAGACGAGATCGGCGTTGCGAGCCCTGTAATTAGGGTCGCAGATAACACGCTTCATCCAACCCGCGCTGGAACATCCCAAAACGGAACTGATAAGAACAAGTATTAGGTAAGCGTCGGCGTTGCCTATAGATTGGAGAGCGGTGGATTGGTGAGAGATTAGCGTAGAACTGGAAGCTAGTGACGTTAGAGGAAGTAGGGCCGGAAGGAAGAATTAGGCCTTATGAAGTAGAGGAAAGGGTTGTGTCTTCATGCTTGCTGCAGGGCGATGGCAGACTATTTTTCTAGTGTTCCGTTTAATGTCATTTTTGAATGTTTTAATCCAGTAAACGCTGAAATTCGGATGGTGAAGAGAATGGATATTAGGAATGGGCCAGAAATTCAAGATTACGACTTCTCATAATGAAAAGCTGGCTTTAGCATTCGAGGGCTTTCTTTGTGCCTTCACAGCAACATATTTGCATATATGATGCCATCCACCAAAGCATGAGCCTATGGTATAAGCTCAGTTACTATGGTAAAAATTCATGCATACACACCATTACCGCAATAAATTAGAACCAATCTGAAGGTTTTGACTCGGAATAGATGATCTGACGCCGAAGCCCTAATCACAGATAACACCGAATGGCTCCACGGTGGCAGATTAGCTTAATGCAGGGCCGAAGTATTATCGTAGCAATGCCTAAAGAAAATACCAATAGGTTCCATCTAAATTAGTGCATCGTTGACACAGCTGTCCTTATTCATCTTCACTCTGCCTTAATGGTGTATCTGCTACCGGAGTATTCTATAATGTTACTACAAGAAAAGAAGACCCGTACCGCAATACAATATATTATTAACTAAAATCCTATGCATAGATGATATGGCGCCGAAGTTCCAATCAGTGCCATATAGAGAACCACAAATGCATCCATAAAGATGCAGACCGTGTATATACGTGTGGAAGAATTATGAATGAGAAAGAAATATTAATATGCTCCATCTCAACGAGTGAACACGCATGATAACCGAACCATAGTGTTCACTGACATGCAAATGGCTGATCATCCTCCAGGGCATTGTTCTGTGATAAAATTGGTACTCTACTTCTGCAAGCGCCTCATAGTTCTGTCCAGCAGTCGTGGCAATACTATCCCAAATGTCTTTGTTTCTTGACGCTAGTCTTGTTCGCCTAAAACGGCAATTGTCCTACTGTTGGAGTACATGCCTTCATTCCGTGCAAAAGCTCAAAAGTCCCTCTTTCAAGTTAACCTCAGCACTACTAATGAGTGTCTTACGCCTCGAGCTGATCAAATCACTGAGATTGATGATCTTATTCTTATTTTTCAAGATTGTGCCGACTTTGTTTAAGTTCTTTTTACTCACAATGTTCTCGAAGATTTCCGATAGGTCCTCTACCGTCTTGTTCAAGTAGTCCTGGTTGCTTTCAAATATTTCAGAAAAGTTTGAATCGGCCAAATAGTACGCAAAACAATAAGTCCACTTCAAAGTTTTTCTACCGTTAGCCAAAGACTTGATGGCATCCGGCAAGAACTGAATATCGTTCCACGACAAGTTGTGCTCATGTTCTTTTCTTGCTTCCATGTATAATCGAGTCACTTCGTTCACCTGGTTAAGCGTCTTTAGATCTCCTTTCATAGAGCTTTCATGAATAGCGAATCTCTTGTAGAAATGGAGGTATTTCTGCAAGGAAACCTTGCTCTTGTTTTTCCTCTTGTTGGCATCATTATCCTCAACTTTATCTCCTTTAAACTTATTACATGAATAGTAACTATTATTGTGATTATTCCAGTCACCAAGGCAAATCCAGCAGAATTCAAATCGACACTTCCTACAAGTCATATGGTTGCAACCACCGTTCTTCTCGATAGATGCCTGGCACTTTGGACAGGCGTTGGTATTGGCATCGATCCAATTAGCTGTTTCCGAGTCATCTTCACATTTCTTGATCCAGAGCCTCACTATCCAGCAAGGACATGGCAAGTGGTTCTCGAAGTTGCAGTCAAAACAGAATTCGTGGTGGTCTGGACAGCCCACTATCGAAACCTGGGAGATATCTATTGATCTCAGTTCTTTCAAGCGCTCCTCCTCTTCAGCGTCTTTTGGTGCACCAAGCAACTCTGTGAAATGGTTGCAGTCCGTTGCAGGACACCACTTGTAGTTTTTATGAGAGTCTATTAACAATTTGGCCGACGATATCAAGAGTGGGTTGAGACTAAGAGGTTTTCGTACTTTCACAGTGCTGACCTTGGCTTCGTAGGTGGCGTATATTTCATCGATGTCCTTATGTGGGATGGTGAATGAGCATTCAGGATCAATGCATGTTATGAGCTTGCTGTTGCTGATTTCGTGACCAATGTAGTTGTAATAGCACGAAACACAGAACTGATGACCACAGGACAAGGCATATACTACAGTAGATGAGTATGTTTCACAGCACACGTAACAACTGAATTCTCGTACGAGGGTGAATGAGTTCTTGGAATTGCCACCCAAAGGTAAGCCGCTGTCCTTGTAGAGTCGTTCTCTACTGTCAAAGAAATCGTTTATCACCTCGTCTGATTGCCACTTCTTGTACTGGAGCATTATGAGTAAATCATCCACGGAGCAATTGGGCAAGTGGTCCTGCTTCAACTTCTCCATCTTATCAAGGAAATGTACCTGAACAAATTCCTGGAGACTCCATGGCCGGTACCATACGTTATTGAAGGTTGAAGTCTTTGCATTATCGTCTGTGAATCCGTTCGCTTTGTAGTAGACTGGTTTGGTTTGGGAGAGAACGGTGTCGTCGTCCTCGGTCTCGAAGGAGAAGTTGTCCGAGACGTCGTCGTCTTCGTCGTACTCGAAGCTAACGGCATCAGACTCGTAGTACATTGCGGATGAGTGGTCTGAGCCAATGGGTATATGAATAAATAGGGTGATTCGGGTCTTTCAGGCGGCTGGTGAATCAGGAAAACGCGGAACAGTAGATGTCGTTGATAGTGCCCGGTATTAGCAGTATATATAACACATATATATATCAGGTATAAAGTGGTGCTAGAGACAGAAAGAAGCCGAGTGAAAAATTAAATAGATCAATAAATAGGCTCTAACAAAACCGTGCAAGAGCGAAGAGAGAAGTAGAGCAACGGGAATAATAATGTGAGTAACAATAATATTACTAACGCTAATAACGAGAAGTACAGTATTTTCCAGGCAAAATTCGCACCCCCCTTAACAAGAATTCGTTCACCATAGATTTGCATTGGCGCTAAAGTCATACAAATTAAGGCGCATACAGACTCTTGGACTTCACGTTTTCTAGTTACTAAAAACTACCATACTGTTCCCAATGAATACGCTTGCCCTTGAAGAGAAAGGTCTTGAAGAGTACAAATTCTTGGCGCCAAAAAATGAGAAAGTTTGCACAAACTGATGGTTTATTAATTCGTGTATAAATTCATATTATGGG
>JAJMAO010000038.1:0-118242 GCA_030572575.1 Scheffersomyces insectosa
TTGATATTCGGGTACGTTCTTAAGGAAGAAGTCTCCGGATATCTGAATTATCTGGGATCCTGCATCTTATTTTCCATCAAATTTTATTTGAAACTCAAAGAAATCGCTATTATTCAAGGCAAAGACCAAGAGTTCTTCTATCTAGACACAGTATTTGGAGGTTTATCGACGTAGTGAGTCGACCATTAGCAAGCTCTCAAGCAGTTTCAAAAGTTTGCTACCGATTGTTTTTGCAATCAACCCAAAACTCGTCCATTATATCGAGTTCTACATCCAAGAAAGGTTGTTGATTCGTGCTATCTCAAGGGCTCGTATGTCATTCATAGCTACAGCCTGCTTAACCATTTCGAAAGTTATTGCACTCACATTTGCCCTAGGCGTTCTCGTGATCTTTCTCGTGCCATTTGCGCTTTTAGACCCCGTTTTAGACACCCATATAGCTCAATACTTAGCGCCCAAAGTGTCGTCGTTGTTGCCTAAATCCGTCCTCGATTTCCTCAGCGGCAAGCACTTTCTCTTCTCTGCCAATAGCCACCACGGAAACAACCCAACAGCCGTCAAGCTCCTCTCTGCATCGACTACCACGCTTTTACTAGCGCTTTCCTTGTACATTTTGTCGCGGAATCTACCATATAACATCCCCCAGATAGTTAACCGAGTCTTCAGTACCATGAACAGTGGGTACAAGTTCGCTAACAGACTGCGTTTTGCATCCAAGAAGTCCAAACATCATAGGTTTGCCATTAAGAACGGTGGAGAAGTCGGAGGTATCAGTAATGATGGAAATACCTGCTTTATGAACTCGGTGATACAGTCTTTGGCTTCTTCTCGTGAGTTGTTAAAGTTCATCGATTCATACCTCTACTCTGAAATCGTGCTCGACAACAAAGAGGGAAAAGTCATCACCATGAAGAGCAACACGCCGAAACCAGAATTGGTGTTCACTGTAGCTCTCAAAACTGTCTTGGATAATGTTAACGGACGTTACGGGTCAAGAGGAAAGGAATTCTCCACAAAACCACTTTTGAACAAAATGCCAAATGGCCCTAAACAGAATTTCTTCTCTGGATATAACCAGGAAGATGCACAGGAGTTCTATCAGCTTGTTATGAGGTTGTTGGAAAGAGAATACAAGAACGTATCGCTGTCTAGAATGCCTACGCCAGAACCAGAAGAGAAAGCTGCCAGTGGAAAGCTGCAACAGAGTAAATTTGTAAACATCGATAGCGTTCCAAACGTGATAACCGGAACTGATCGTTTGGGTAAATTGGGCAAAGTCTTTGTACCTGCTTACCAAGTAGACCCGAACTTAATAGACTGTGACCACAAGGTGTTCCCATTGGAACTCATAACACCAGTCGATGGTATTTCAGCTGAGAGAATTGGTTGTTTGACGTGTGGAGAGGTCGGAGGTATCCGTTATTCTGTAAATTCTGGTTTGAGTTTAAATTTACCCAACAACTCATCATATTACTCCAGTTTCAATTTGCTTAGTCTCATGAACGACTGGATCACACCGGAAATCATTGAAGACGTCAACTGCAACAGATGTGGTTTAAACCAAACAAGAGATTTCCTTTCGGAGACTTTGAAGGACCTCAAGGAGAAGGGCAATTCGGGAAAATTGCTTGAACAATTTCAAAACCGTTTGGATGCTATTCAATTAGAGTTGGCTAAACCACATATTGAAGATGAGGTCTTCGAGAAGCTTACAATTAAGAAACAAATCAGAAAGAGTAGGAAGTCAAAACAAATCTACATGAGTAGACCACCTCCTTTATTATCTATTCACATTAACAGATCTGTATTTGACCCAAGAACTTATATGATTGTTAAGAATTCCAGTAATGTCACTTTCCCTAGCCGCTTGAACTTAACACCATATGTGGCTGAACCTAATGATATAAATATGGATGCCAGACTTCCTTTCAGAAAGCAAGATGAAAGAAAGGTTTTGAAGACCCCAAATGGAGTTAACGGTGAAAAGCAAAATGAAGCTTTCCCATCTACTCCATCTGATTCTTCATTGTCGTCTGTGGGAGAGCAAATAAAGTCCGACTCGACATCCAGTACTGATCTCGAAAACTCTGAAGGAAACGCTCCTTTAGATCCTAAGTTGTTGTACAACTTGAAGGCGGTTGTTTCTCATTACGGTACCCATAACTATGGCCATTATATTTGCTACCGTAAGTTGAGAGGTACGTGGTGGAGAATAAGTGACGAATCTGTATATGTAGTCACAGAGAACGAAGTATTGAGTGGACAAGGAACATTTATGTTATTTTATGAATATGATGATGGCTCCCAAGAGATATTGCAAGAGGTTTCAGATAGCGAAGACGAGGATGATGATGAAAGCCAGACTCCTGATGATTCGAGTCTTCAGAGCAAATCTGTGACTAGTAAGATGCATGTCGATTCCGACATGATCAGCACCGCTCCTACTGATGACATAGATTATGAGGAGAGCAGCGGTTTGAGCGACGATGACGAGGTATTGCATTCCTCCTCAGTGGAGCAAAGCCAGGGAGAAGACGGGCTCGAGGATCACGAGGAGGAGGACGAGGGGGCAGTTTCGTCCGTCAGTGACTTCAATGTAGCTGAAGCACATGTACACCTATAGATGTACTGGACGCTTTATAAGTAGGTACATAAAACAGAATCGGTATACTGATTTAATGCATTAATAAAAGACATTAAAAGGATGAGTTTGTAGTGGACATCATTGGTTGAGATGATGGAGGGTTTCTGTAGGAAGGTGTAATAAACGAAGATGCAATGCCAGATTAAACTCATCCAAAATGTAGAATATGATACTCGATTTTTGGCCGTTCCAGCACTGAACCGGGTCTTCTTTCAAGTGTATGACTAAAAGGAAATACTTCACCATTTTTCGCAGCCATTTTACAGGCTCGTTTCCATAACCTCCATATTATCTACCATACAAGTTAACCAATACACACCATTAATACCATAACACCAGCACCACCACATAATCGTACCATCTCGAACATGAATTCCTCTACTCTCTGAGACATTCCCAACCACCGCCACTTAACGTAAATATCACAAATCTCACCTTATCCTCTGACAACTTGCCGTCCTCACCGTCCTTACCAAAAGTGATAAGTCCGTTTTTCACGCGAAGAGCATCGCGATCGGCTTTATTCGTGTTGATAAATTTGACGTTTTTGTGCATGAAGAGTAGAGTTCTATGTTGTTGTTGTATAGGTTAGTGTAGCCGGTGTGGTGATAGAATAGCACCGTGTAGTACCATAGAAATCTCAAGGACAGGTTCTACAAATGTCTCGGAAATTAAAGGGAAAAACGCTCGCAAGGAAAGGTTTGAAGGGTGCTTTGGCTCGCCATTCTCTCTTGGAACAGTCCCAATCGAAGCAGAGCAAGAACGCCGAAATCCAGAAAGAACAGCAGATTCAGAAGCAGAAGTCGATCAAGAGCGGCGGAGGCAACAAGAAGCAGAAGAAACAGCAGCAACATGCGCAATTGCAGCGCCAAAAAGGGTTTGTTCCCTTCACTAAACAGAATAGAGTGTTGTTGGTAGGTGAAGGAGATTTCTCGTTTGCAAAGTCCATTTTAGCTCAGGAGTATATCGAACCAGAAAACCTCATAGCGACTTCGTTTGACTCGGAAGAAGAGTTGATCGCCAAGTATCCTAATGTGGAAGAAACTTTGGCCGAGTTGAAGGAATTGGGCGTGGTGATCCACCACCAAGTAGACGGTACAAACCTCGTTCAATCGATGAAAATCAACCCTTCGAAGAAGAAGTCTGTCGATTTGTTCGCCGACCATGCCAATTTAGACTATATCATGTTCAACTTCCCTCATACTGGAAGAGGAATGAAAGATGTGGATCGTAATATTCGTGACCACCAGCATTTAATGCTAGGATACTTCAAGAGCTGTAAGCAAGTCTTTCAGCTTGTGAACAACGAAGCAAAGAACGACTTCGCTGGGTATACTACTGAAGACGATGACTCTAAGAAAGGAGGCAGAATAATAGTATCCTTATTCGAGGGAGAACCATACCAATCATGGGGAGTCAAGATACTTGCACGAAGTGAAAATTACAGGGTGGAGAGATCAAGTCGCTTCGATTGGTCTCTGTTCCCGGAATATCACCACAGAAGAACCAACAGCATCAGAGATACTACTAAGCCGGCTGCCGAGAGGGACGCCAGGATATACATCTTTGAGAAGTTTGAGAAGACGGCGAAGGAGGAGGCCAGAAGAAAGCGTGGAAACGACTCTGATGATGATGATGATTAGTTTAATAGAGGTATTAAGGGAGATTAGGTGATGGAGAAGCTGAAGTGAAAGAAGTTAGATCTGTCCTGGAATGTCCAGGGAAACCGGGAAATCAGAGGATACAATACCTGGCCAGCCAGCATTTCGTCAAGATATATGCTACTCTCTCACGTTTACATAGATGTATATTATCATGATTCATAAAATTAGCAGTTTGTCTATAGGAACAAACAACTAAATAAAAAGGTCGGCGTAGCCATAATGAAACTATATTGAACTAAAGAATGAAACAACATACACACCGAGTGCCCTTATGCTGGGTAGACCCTTATGCAATTGTCGATTAAGAAGATTTCCCGTGTCAACGGGTCTTTGATCTTGCCCATACGCAATAAGGTATTCTTCTCCGACAAGTACTTCTCCGACGGATTCAAGAGCTTGTCGAAGGGGTAGATGTTTCCGTTCGGCAACTTGAATGGGTTATTGAAGATGCTTGTGATTAACTGAGCGTACGGAAGGTTTCTGCTCAACCTGTACAACTCTGGGGAACATACGGGACAGTTGTTGATTTTGTTCAAGAGTTTGTAGTATTGGTTCGGTCCTCTGTACTTCTTGTCAGTTAGAACCGCCAAGTCTTTCTTGTAGATATTTTCACCGGGGCCTGATAGAGCCAGAGCATCTCTGAAAATTGTGTTCTCTGTGTTGTGGTAACATGACTTTGTCTTTAAACTGGACAAGCCAGCCGATAAGTAGATAAAGATAGGATAATTTCTGGAGATACCGTACAATTTGGTAAAGTTCTCAATGAAGCATTGTGACAAGCTATCCCATCTTTCATTCGATAAGAGCTTCTCGTATTCATGAAATCTTGGAGAGTTTATGAGAAGATTACTAGAAAAGGCGATGTTCTGTGTCTTGGCCTTGTTCTTTTCATTTATAGCCATGTACACAAGCAAGCCACCGATTTCCTTCAACCGGCTGAAGTTGTGGTCATAGTTAGCATGGTCTGTGTTCTTATAGTTGCTGATGTTTCCATAGGAAGAGAGGTTAAGCGATGAAAACTTGATTGCCTCGTTTACATCCCCGTTATCGATAAGGGTGAGGAATTTGCAGTAGTTGATCTCGAATTCCAAGTTAGAATTGGCCTTCTTGAGGAAGTTTCGGTTCTCGTTGAACCATGCAATTACGAGGGTCAAGTCGTGGTCTTCCATGATGGAAAGATAGACTTTGTTGAAGCTTTCGAAAAGATCGAAATCGATCAACTTGCGGTATTTCGGATTGGACTCGGCTAGGTTCTTCAATAGAAGAATTCCGATATTGTGGTCTGTTCGGGTATTCGATTTGATAAGGTAGTCTATGATGAGAAGGTTGGTTTGGTCTCTATACCATGTAATGAGGTTGGGGTTGCGAAGATCTAAGTATTTGTCATTATCCTCCTTTGCCGCCAGGGGTTCTTTCTCGTCTGCGTCATCCTTGTTCGAAGGGAGAGGCCGTTCTTGCTCCAAACAGTAGTCGTTCAATAGAGCTAAGTGTTCCATACGTGCCAATAGTCTCGTCTGTAATTCTTCGTCCTTGGCCACCGCAATCTTGAGTTTCTTCTGGAACGACTCGAATGATTTGATGGACTTGCGGACCATCTCGAGCTTCATGGCCGTCGGGATCTTGGGGTTCTTTTTGATCTTGGCGTTCTTTTTGATCTTGGCGAGGTCATCTGTGAGCTGTTTCTTCTGCTTTTCTATGAGCTTTTGTATCGCTTTGAAGTTCTTCTTGATGAGCTCCGTAGGAACCCTGAACTGGGTCAGATGTGTTTGAATGTGGAAGTTGAGCGACGGTTCACTCATTGCGGGCTGAGATTAGTGATCAACTACCTGTTCTCGATTCAATAAAGCAGTCTCGATGAGTGGAAAAGGAGAAGCAATGGAGTGACTGCAAAACTTTCAACTGCTATCGCTGCTTATACTGTACGATTAGTGTCTGCTGCTGAAGTGGTGTCGGCGCAGTTTGGTTTGAAGGGGGGCCACAGACGGATAGATGTGAGTCCTCCTGTTTGGTGTGGGGGAGGGGTCTGCAGGGTGACGATAATAAAAGTGTGCGTGAGGAAGATTGCGTAAGACAGAGAAAATGTTGATGTAGGGAACGCCGAGAGTGCCAATGGTGTCTGGGTGCAAATTGTAAAGTGATGGTGTGCTATAGCTTTTGTAGACATGGTAGGGTTTAAGAATGCGTATTTGTATGCAAGCGAGGTTGTTTGTCTTTAGACTGGTGCTGTTTGTCACTGGACTAATCCTGAATGCGTATTAGCAGAGACTATGGAGATTTTCGTGAAGTAGCGCAAGAGGTATAATCCTGGATTTAGTAGAATTTCATTGGTGCACCTTCTAGTCTAGAGAAAGCCATTATAAGAGAAGGATTAGAGAACGGAAGGTAATGAGATCACTCTAAACAATAAAGTGGGGTTACTGAGTTCTTGATAAATAGTTCTGAAATGAACTTGATCTTCATAAAGGTATAGATATTTTGCTATAATACCAATTTTGTCATTATAATGTTCAAAACTACTTAAAATTGAATATTTCAATTTTGCACCCTTTTCTTCTACAAGCTTACTCAATTATTTCTTCATTAATTCAAATATTTATTAGTTATTAACGTCTAGTTAACCAAGAAAACGACCCTGTTCTCTTAATCATACAGAAATCCCATTTATTGAGGTAAAAGGGTGGCACTCTTTGGGATCTTCTTGTCTTTTAAGTCGTAGTACAACTTCTCTAAGCTGGCAACACCAACGTTGATTTCATCAAGGAATGGTCCATCAACTTCCAATGGGTTATATCTTCCCTCAGGGTAGAACTGTTGGAGTCTGTCAACGTATTCTTCCTTGACGACGTCGTGAGTGTAGTAGTGGAAAATCAAGTTATTTCCTCTCTGCTTAATAAGATCCTCCTCCCATTGCTTCTGTTCTTGAACAGTTGGCAAGGTCTTGTATCCAGACCACACACCAGCAAGGGCTGCAGCACTGGCCTCAATGGTGTGGAAGTTAATTGTAGAAACGGTTACACCGACAGCACCGATGGTTGGATCTTGGACAGAGAAGGTGTTGTAGTAAAGACCACCAACTCTGGAAAGATTGGATGGGTCAATAAGTTCTACGTAATCGGTCAAGAATGGGTAGTGGAAGTGGTAACCAGTAGTTAAGACAATCTTGTCAATATCCTTCTCAGAAGTACCATCTTTAAAGAAGATTTCACCACTGTCCGCGTCAATTCTCTGGATTTCACCCTTAGCAATGATACCATCAGAGATTAAACCCTCGTTGATCCAGTCGAAAACCAAGTTCTTTCCTCTCTTGGAGTTTACGGTTTTCTTTGCAACAGGAACAATATATTGCAAGAGGTTGACGGTACTGATACCACCACCAATGACAAGGACGTTCTTGTCAGCAAAGTCCTCCTGTTTTCTGTAAGACTTGGAGTGGACAACGGCACCAGGGTGCTTCTTGTTGAACTCGGCCAAACCTTCGATGTGAGGAATGTTAGGAACAGTGTAGTGACCGTTGGAAATGACAACGGCATCGAATTCTTCCAGGTACCAGTTCTCTTTTCCACTTTCCTCGTTCTTCTCTCTAACGGTGACAACCCACTTACCCTGAGCATTCTTAACCACCTTCTCAACAGCGGTGTTGAGTCTGATGTGGTCGTAGAGCTTCTCCTTCTCGATCCAGCTGGAGAATCTTCCACTCAATTCTTGGTGGTACAAGAACGGGTAGATTGGTCTGGACTTGTCTAAGTATTTCTCTTCGTTGTCTTGATAAGAGAATCTGGTGAATCTGGCAGGAATGTTGGTGAACAAGTCTGGGAAGACACCGGATCTTCTCCATTCCAATTCAGAGATTTCCTTGTTCTCTTTAAGAGTCACAGGCTTATCCTTGGTAGCACCATCCAAGTTCTCTGGAACCTTGACACGAGGGTGGATCACTTCTGGATCGTTGTATTTCTCGGTGTCCAACACGTCTTGAGGAGGAACTGGCAAGTCAGCCTTGTCCAAAGAAGGAGCCCAAATTCCACCGGCCTTGTCCTTTTGCTCGAAGGCTACGATCTTGGAGAATCTGGGGTCGGTGGAGGCTGGTCCACTTACGGTAGAGGTTCCGTCCTTGTTGGTGTGGAGGAACTCGTATAACGAAGCGAGGCCACCTGGGCCCGCTCCAATGATGGCGATGGAGTTAATGTTGAGTTTGGTCATCTTGATATATAGCAGTAAGATCGATTTTTCACCGATGAAAGATATGGAATGAAGTCTGTATAATCGAAAGGCTTCCCGACAAAAACGATTTAGCTGCCAAATTTCAGGATTGTTGTTGCAGTATATATATACAGCTGCGGCCAGACCCTTCCTAAGTAACTCAGCGGGCACCAGAAGCCACTAATGCCAGTATTAATAGCGATCCACACTGCTTAACTAGGGACTCCATAATTTCGACACAAATCCACAATTCGTTGGGGATCTTATTGCAAAAAAAGTGTGGCTCCGCACAGACTTCCTTATTACGGTGTTGCGACCGATGGTGCGTCTGAGACAATCAGGGTGAGATGAAAGGTGTGCGAGTTATGCGAGTGTTATGCGAGTGTTATGTACCTGTTTGGTGAGCGTTATGATCTCGCCCGACGAAGACATGTGACACATACGGTGGCAGGGAGATTGCAAAAGACTGACGGAGAGAGTTAGCGACTGGGAGAAGAGGTTGAATGAAGACTTCAGTGTATAGAATGCAAGCATCGATGTGGTGAGAGAGCATGTAAATGGGCCCAGATAGTGTATACCACTTGCCAATGCAATTTCACCCGTGTAAACGGCTGACACCACACCTTTCTTGGTGGAGAACGCCCTAACAAAAAGCTTAATACGTTCCTTTCGGTAGGAAATCGGCTATATGATCCAGTTGATCCACAGGTTTCTGGAACTGGTTTTAGTTACGTTCTGACGCCTTATCATGTAGCCAAGGGCTGAGGGCCGATGGAGTCTCTGAATTACCCCATTACCCAGTCTACAATGTAACTCAACTCCTCGTTCATTTCTACAGTGCTTTCATTTTTTATTCAAACCAACATCCCCAAAAAGTTAATACCAATCCATAGGGAAATTTCATACCACAGACAAGAACTTGGAAAGACAATAGAAGGTAAAAGATGAAGAAACTAACAGATATCATCATTGCTCAATAGATAATCTCCTTTAAGTTTGAATAACTTGAAAAGAAAAAAAAGCTCTTACTCTATCTATCATTATTGTAACTCATCTATATACTTTTTTAATCGTTTATGCTTTCTTCAGATGAGCTCCCCTTCTAAACACAATTCGAAATGTCTTGATGCATGTCTACAGAATGCTTCGTAACTTTGTTGAGTTATTACTTGAGTAGCATCTCTGATCCTAGGTGTCAATTGATCCTTATCACTCAAACATGACCTCTTAACTTTACTTTTGCAAACTGACCAAAACTCTTCGATAGCATTCAAACTGGGAGAATATGGTGGCAAGAAGACAAGTTCTAACCCACTCAGAGCAACTAGTAACTGAATATCACGACGCTTGTGAATGGATGCGTTATTAAGAATCAAGTATTTCGAGTCACCTAATTCAGCGTTCTTTTTCACTTGTTCAATGGTAGACTTGATAAAATAATAGAAGTGATTGCTATTGGTACCTTTGTTTGAAGCGTCAGATGAAATCTTACCACTATCTAGTTTTCTCTTTTTATTGGGCAACGATGGTGTTCTAGCCTTTAACTCGATACAACCTTTAGAGGAAATGGCACCAAGAAATGAAATGTTGAGGCCACGAGTTACAGGGACAGTAAGAGTTGCATTTTCACCCACTGCTGACCATCCTTATTCTCGTCTCATGCTGATGTTAAAACCAGCTTCATCTACAAAGATACAATTCAGGTTAAAATCAAGCTTCTCTTTATATTCCTGTGCCCATCCAAGTCTTACTTGCCTGAACTCATTCAGACTTCTTCTTAGAGCCCACTTTGAAATTCTTTTAAGACTAAGCTTACACACCTTTGTTACAAAATTATATATCGTTGAAGCCTTTGCTTTCACATCGAAAGCATGTTTAAGTCCCTTCAAAATGTCATTGAGAGTTACCGTTGCGTTTTCTTTTACCATGTTTTGCACAAACTCTTTGTGTTCATCAGTGAGAAGTGGTTTACGGCCACGCTTCTCCGGTTGACATGTCTTACCATTCAATTCATCGACGACAGTTTTATTCCAAATCCTTTTCCAGGTGTAGGCGGTTTGCAATGGAATGCACATGATCTTCGCTGCTCTGTACGCTGAAACTCCTTCTTCGTAAACCATTTGCCAAAGTCTTTCTTTTGTAGCGCTATCGTAATATCTGTATGGTCCTCTGTGCTTTCTTTCTACAATTTCTTTGACAATATTCATATCGATATCATAATCTACTTCGTCTATCTCAATTTCTTCCTTTGGTGACGTTAGATTCTTATAATCGCTGAAGCTAAAACATGCTTCCACTGGCACCATCTCTGACTCAAGAGTCATCATATTTATTCCGGAATAGAATCTATTTCCAAGACCGTCGATGAACCCATCAGGAAGTACACGAGAATTGCAATTCATGTTTTAGTACAATGAGGTTCTTTATACTTTATATTCTATTATATTTATTAATCACATAGTGAATATTGTCTTATCCAAAAAGTTGTAGCCCTCGCACAAGAATGAGGTTAAAAATTGCCGCAAAAAAAATTTATGTCTTGATGCTCTTTTTCCATTGTGTCTTAACAGCAAGGCAAGTGGACCATATATGTCAACATTATGGAGTATTACAGCATCTGATACACATATACGTGTGGTACGAACATTAAAATTCGATAGTATAAAATTTCCTTATGGTTGGTATTAACTTTTTGGGGATGTTGGTTTGAATCTTTTAGGGGGTTTGGTATGAACTAATTCCGGCCACTGGTATTAATATTTTTTACCGGATGGTATGAACAATTTCCGGTCACTGGTTTGAATAAAAAATGAAAGCACTGTACACAGTTTTCCATTTCTACCCAAACCACAATCATTCTTCAGTCGTATTTCAAATATTATTATTGGTAGGGGAATTATTATTATTTGAACCACGCCTTATATTTCTTAAGCAGCGCACAACTGAATTTCTACTTTTCTGCGCTTCTTGCTTCTTGCGACCCGACCCGAAACGGGTTTCTGTCCGAGCACTAAACCAGAGGCTTCTCAAAACGGTCTCACTTTTTTCTAGTTTCTGTCTGTCTGTCTGTTCCTGATAGTTGCAAAATAATAAGAGTATAGCGATGGAATATGTCATTGCATTAGCTAGAATAGACACTTGGAAACTCAAATAGGAGTTCCTGGCTATCTCCTCAGTCCAATGGTAGCCACAACAGTCAACTCGAGTCCTAATTTCTTCATCCTGTCCTTCGGCTGCCCAACACGAGCGCAAAATTGGGTGCCGAAGTGTGGCTTCGTTCCATGTAATATAACTAGCTGGCTTGTAATCGGATAAAATTTGGGTATTATGCCCATTAGGGGTAGGAAGAACTCTTGGGATTTGCGTAGACGAGCGAATAAACGAGTTTGGCTACGCTTATTGTCCCGACGGCTGCAAGCTAATGAATGCAAAATGGGCTAATTACCCCTGGAAGTAAGTGATCTACGGGTGCAAATTCGGTTATATATGGATGTGTAATAAGTTAGATATTCTTAGTGCTCTAAGAAGAAGCTAGGAAGCTAGAAACTACAGAATAAATAATGATGATTGCCGAATTGTGGTCTATTAAGCGTGGGCACTTTCAACAACCGTTGACCAACTTATTCTTGGGGAAGGAATAGCCTCCGTCGGAGAACGAGGTTAAGTTGACGTTTTCATATATGTTAAGATGGTCTTGGATGTACTCGTAGGTAGGGTAATCAGCAGGGTCACAACCGACGTTGATGCTGTCTTTAGGCTGGTACACTCTGACGTAGTCTACTCTCATGGTCATTGGGAACAAGAGCGATGGCCAGTCAATGTAGGCCCAGTTGTTGGAGATACCGAAGTTCATGATCATGGCCATTGGCTCCTTGGAGAGTCTTCTCCAACCAATGTTACCGTTAGGATGTAACGCGTTGGCGTGAACTGTCATGGTAGGGTCTTCACCGACAAACCACGTCAAGTATCCGTCCTCGTTGTCGTTAAGATACTCGAATCCGTATCTTTGGTAGTTGTGTTCTCCGTCACCTCTCTCGTACCATGTGTTGTTCAAGGTGGTAACGGCAGAAAGAGCCTGTTGGAAAGGTCCTCCGACGAAGGTGTTCATGACAGTGGTGCTCAGGTTATGGATTTGGATGAAGTCGTAATCTGGAATGTACCAGATATCGAAAGGAGCCAATTGTAACGATTGGGAAGCCAAACCGTTGTTGACTCCTGAGGAGATAGGAGCAACTTCAGCTTCAATTGCATCGATTTCTGGTGCTCCTCTTCCAGTACCAGTGTTTGGATGGTCTCCACCTGGACAAGTACAAGAGTTCAATCTTTGGCCTGGCAAGTAGGAAATACCGTCTGGCGAGGACTGGTTGGCAGTGATACCAACATCACAGGACTCGTATGAATATGGCCACACACCGTCGGTGGTAGCCAAGTACCCTGGTCTTCCTAGGTTACCCATGGTCCATAAACCGGGCCATAATCCCATGACACTACCGTAGTTTGGAAATCTGGCTGAGAATTCGATTTTACCTTGAGTGAAGCACATCTTGTTCCATGACTGGATCATTCCTGATCTGTAGAACAAGTCGTGGTTCTTGAAAGCATCCATACGGAGATTTAATGTACCATTAGAAGTGCTAACGGCATCTGGATCGTACCATTCCAAGTCCTTGGTGGCATCGTAATGGAAATCTGGGGCTGTGAAGAACTGGTCATCTCCTTCGTAGAAGGTTCTGCCTTCAGCGTTGAACTCGTCACTGAATACCAACTTCCAGGTGTCCCCGTTCTGGGCCTTATAGGTCAAGGCATCTTCCGGAGTATCTGGATCGACCAAGCTTGTTCTGATGGCACTCAAAAGCGGGTACGAATAGTCGGTCAAGATCTCATATGACTCTGGAACCGCATGATGGGTAATTCCCGAGTAGGTGAACACGGGAAGAATGATGAAAACACAGAGTGCTCCGATACCCAACACGATGAGACCAATCAAGCCTCCGAGGGAACGCTTGTCCAAGTTCTTGATGTCGTGGATGAAGCGGTTTTTGTCGTATTCAGCATCTGCTACGGGATCCGGGTTGTGGAGATAGTCGTCTGCTTCCTTCTCGTCGATGTGAAGCGGGAACGACGTTGCTGGGTAGCCTCCGAACGGGCTGAAATCTGTGTTATGTGCAAAAGGGTTGGACGAGTTGTTGGAGAACGACAGCGAGTCGTCTCCTCCGTACTGGGACGTTGCCCGTGAATGATCCTGGGTGTTTCCACCGGTGTTGGCTTCTTTGTTGAGGAAGTTGGTCAAAGATGTCAGAGACACCACACGAGAGCCAGCCATGGACGGATATCTGTCGTATTCTGGTGGGACATTGATCCCTGTGACGGACGGAGATCCCGAGTTGCCAAGATTGAACAACGAGCCACTGTTGGTATTGCTATTACTATTACTGTTATTACTTTTATAATTGATGTTGGCGATCCCACTCATGGCATGGTGGTTGACGTTGTTATCCTCCGAGGAAGATTCTCCTCCGGACAAGAGGTTGGCACTGGTGCCGTTCTTCGAGTAGTAGCCGTTGAAGGCACTGAACGGTCTTCCGTAAGCATCGGCTTCTGGCTTTGACGAAGACAACGACAGTCTGGACGAACCCTCGGACGACTGGTGATGGTTCTGTTCGAGCTCGTTATGGGCAAGGAACGGGTTGTGTGGCGAGTCGAATGAGTCGTCGTCAGCGTGGGTGACGTTGAGACGAGGAGGAGCGTTCGAAGTGAGATCTCGACGGGACATGTTTGTATGTGAAATGTGATGGGGTTTGGAGAAAGACGGCTCTTTCTATTAGCGAACGATGGTTAGACGGAGTCTGTGGTGGTTGCAGCAATAGTTGCTCGGCCTAGAATGTAATGGCTGGTCTAGTTGACTAGTTTATAATGACTCGTCTGGTTGACTAGTTTAAAATGGCTAGTCTATGATGATGATGATGATGATGATGATGAAAAGCAGTGGAAAGTAATGAAATACTCCTCTAACACACTCTTGATACGGATACGGATGCGGAGTTCGTAAGATTCAAGTGGCACGCTTGCTGGTACACTCTATAAACTCACTTGCCTAATTATACCCGAAACAGCGGTTCTTTCTCGGCTTCAATGGATCTCTTTCCAAGCTCTGGCTCTGTTAACTAACAAATCACTGGTGAATGTTCAGCAATGGACCAATGCTACGGCTAAAACTACAGCAAAAAAACCAGGAAAACGTCGATTTTGCTCTCTAACGACGTTCAACTGCGCTCTGGCTCACGTCTGACACTGTTTATACCGCGGAAAAGACTGATATTGAACTCCAAAGAGAAGAAGTTGTTGTTTAAACATTGATTTGGCCTCTGCGGTTAGCGCAGGTGCGACGTGAAAATTTTGAACAAGAAATGTCGCGCGTGGGAATTGCTTTTTTGGCGGTGGGCCGGTAGTTCCGAGGGTGCGCACTGGCAGTGCGCGTTTGCAAAACAACAAGGAGTGGATCAGGACGAGGACTTGGATCGTATCCCGGTAGGACGGGCCTACATCACTTCGGTGCTTTTATCACTTACAGTATTTTCCAACCAAAATTCACACCCCCCTTAACAATAATTCGTTCACTAAGGATTTAAGCTGGCGCCGAAGTCATACAAATTAAGGCGCACAGAGACTCTTGGAGTTTACATTTTCTAGTTGCTGAAAACTACCTTACTGTTGCCAAAGAATACGTTTGCCTTTGAAGAAAAAGGTTCTGAAGAATACAAATTATGGCGCCAACAAATGACAAAGTTAGCACAAAGTCGCTGCTCATTCATTCGTTCACAATTTCTTATTATGGGGCTATCACAGATAAAGTATTCGCAATCTGGTTGGAAAATACTATAAACATTGTTCCCTAATACTTTAAAACGTAGACTAGATATAATTATCGCGCCTTAATTTGGATTACGAGCGAAATATTGTTTGGGGTTGCGAATATTGTCTAGAAAATACTGTAAAAGTTTAACCTACCTTCGCTACATTGCCCAAACGGTACAATTACATTACAGCTCTATTCATAGAAATATTGATACATAGATACACGACTTCCAGCCCATGGCCGTGTTACGGAACATCTGGCCCAGTCCCTGTGGTGTTAAAGTTTAAATTGGGATGCTAACAATAGATTTGAATAGCTTTGCAACCGAGCCCGAATGGTTTTGGCGATGAGCCCTGCGCTTGTGCTTTCTTGTGCTTGGAGGGCTCTTTCCAGTGCAAATATAAACAGTATTTCTGTTTCCACGATTTGAATTTCTTGGAATAGGATGATCTCTCCTTCTCTCCAATTCTCCTCTTCACCATCATCCAAGCCGTGCGATGTGGTCACCGTGGTTGCCATCTTTCCCCTTGCCAATGTCTCTACTACTCCCCCGTCTCCCTGCAATTCCCTGAGCTTCTGCCTCGCGTCGCTCCACGTATTATTACCAGCGAACAAGGCTTGCACACTATCGAAGGCTCGGAGTCCTGACGACATAACGCATCCTACTACAATAACGAAGTCGTTTCATCATGGCTTGAACGTCTAGATGATTGCCAGATCCCAGCGTTTAGACATTTTCACGTGACTCCAACACTGCCTTCGCGACTTCCGGCCACTGCAGCCGAGGGTAAACAAACATTTAAATTTAGAAAAAACCTGTCAAAACTTCATCTCACCTTTCTTAAAACGGATCTCGACGCTTGGTCTCTCTGTGATGGTTGAAGACATTGGCTTTGCCGGAAGAATTCTGGACGAAGCAAAAGACTCAACCCGATCTGGTTGGTCCGAACAAGTCCCCCAATACGCCAGGATCAAGGAATTCATCACGAAATATCCCATTTCAATTTGTGTTCGTAGAATCTCCCCTTGCATAGAGGAATGGAAATGAATTTCATGTCTTTAAATGTGGTTCACGTTTCAATGTCTAATTTAGACTGCGAACCACGTTATATCTGTGGTGAGAGATTCGGGGAAACGTGTCAGACGACCATTGTTAGCACTGCAATTTCTTGCCCACGGAGTTGTGGACTTATTGAGCTAATAATAAATGAGTTTCCACGTTTTACGATAAGCGTATATTTGGGAGTTCTATTTTTTGATATTATTTTCGCTAATATGTGATATCGAGAAACTTTGCAACCATCCCAGTATAAAACCCGAGGAACGTCTCCAAATTTTAGAAAAACTCTATCGCGCTTATTATCGGCTATCTTGAAGCTATTGTAGTCGAGTATATTCAACCCTAAACTCTATACTATTCGTTTCCGCTTCTCTTCAAAAAACACCTTTGCACTACTGCGCTACTAGAAATCGCTCCTTCAATGAAAGCATCCACATTTCTTCAGCTTAATACAAAAAATCACGTCCTTATTTTTCTTGTAATCCTACACTGCTTCCTTTCGGCAACACCCAGTCCAATCATCTGCTCGCAATGATGGCTGTGCTTGACAAGAACTAAGGTGTTTCTTTGCTAGTATCAAAAGTCTTGATGGCTTCTTTGTGTCATGTTATTACCCTTTTGGGCATGAGTTCCAAGACTTTAGTTGCAAATTTTCCCGGTATACACTACCTGATATTACAGTAATTCTTGATAACTGGTGGTGTTCGTTTCTATATAAACTTGTCTATATCTATGCAAGATGATGGTGAAATGTGTGATAGGTGAAGAGGCATTAACAGGCTGAAGTTAACATAAAAATTGTGCGTATAGTCGTAGAATAGGGCAGCTGTAAAACATAGCATGCAACATCGAGATTTAACATATAATACACCCCGGTTCCAGTTGGATCCCGCAAACAACCTGGAAGAAGAACTTTTACCTCCATCTTCTCAGACATTACGCAACCCCTCCGACGAAGATGGGAGCTCCTATATCTCAAGACAAGATTCAGACTACGCCAATGAGCTGCAAGAATACAGCAATAACACAGATTCAAATAATAATGAGCTATCTTCAAGCTATGAAACGGGGTCAATCTGCTACCAAAATAATGATTACAACTCAAGCAGTATGCTAAGTCCTAGAGGACCGCAAATATTTTCCGAGTTTGATAGATATCCATCAATGCCTTCAATTGAAAATTCTAGAGTAGGATCCTCTACATCTTTAAACAATGTTCAGGTGAATTCGATTAATAACTTCGAAATGGAGAACAGATCCGAAGCTTCAGTAGACCATGTTGGCATAACTGACTATAGTCCATTTGGTGGTTACCCAACTTCGTCATTTCCCCTATATATCGACGAGAAAGAAGAAGATGACTACCTTCATAATCCAGATTCAATTTACGACGCCCTTTACGACAAATATCGATTCATGAATGATCTAAGGACGATGGACAGAAGATCATTCAGCGGACTTCTTGGGTTTGTGGGGCTCCTTCTAGTTGCTGTACTTGTATTCATTTTACTACCTGTATTGACTTTTGCAGGAGCTGGTCGTCTGAAACCGCAGTCCTATGAGGTCTTATCACACTATTCTTACCCATTACTCAGTGCCATCAGGACAAGTTTGGTTGATCCTGATACTCCAGAAGATGTTAGATCATACAAAACCAGAGATGGAAGCGAATGGATTCTTGCTTTCAGTGATGAGTTTAACATGGAAGGAAGAACCTTCTACGAAGGAGACGACCAGTTCTTCACAGCCCCAGATCTCCATTACGATGCCACCAAGGACTTGGAATGGTACGATCCAGACGCCGTTAGCACTTCTAATGGTACGTTAAATCTCCGTTTGGATGCATTCAAGAACCACGACTTATTTTATAGATCTGGTATGGTCCAAACTTGGAATAAGATGTGCTTTACAGAAGGGAAAATAGAATTCTCTGCAAGGTTACCAAACTACGGTAATATCTCTGGATTGTGGCCAGGATTGTGGACTATGGGTAATTTGGGTCGACCTGGGTATTTGGCATCTACGGAAGGCGTCTGGCCATATACATACGATTCATGTGATGTTGGTATCACTCCTAACCAGTCTTCTCCCGATGGTATATCATATTTGCCAGGGCAAAGATTGAACAAGTGTACATGCCCAGGAGAAGCCCACCCTAACCCAGGTGTTGGAAGGGGAGCTCCAGAAATCGATGCCCTCGAAGGAGAGGTATCCAACAGTTTGGGTAGAGTATCACAATCTTTGCAGGTAGCGCCGTATGATATTTGGTACATGCCTGACTATGACTTCATCGAAATACATAACCATTCAGTTACCACTATGAACACCTATACCGGTGGTCCATTTCAGCAAGCGCTATCAGCAGTGACCTCTTTGAATGTTACCTGGTATGAGAGAGGAAATCATGCTCATAACTTCCAGAAGTATGGTTATGAATACTTGAACGACGATGTAGATGGGTATATACGCTGGTTTGTTGGCGATAATCCGACATTCACCGTCTTAGCCAATGCTCTTCACCCCAATGGTAATATTGGGTGGAGAAAGATCCCAAAAGAGCCAATATCGGTGATCATGAACCTTGGTATTTCCAATAACTGGGCATTCATTGACTGGCAATCTTTGATGTTTCCAGCAACCATGAGAATTGACTATGTCAGAGTATATCAACCAGCCGACAACATAAACTTGGGTTGTGATCCTCCTGATTACCCTACTTACGACTATATTCAAGAGCATCTTAACATCTATCAGAATGTCAATTTGACATCTTTCAAAGATGGTGGTTATACCTTCCCAAAGAATAAGTTAGTCCATAAATGTTGATTCTTGATAAGTAGTTCTAGAAATAGAATCATTGTGTACTCTCCATGAAAATTAGCCCATGGTCTTTCCCAGGGTAGATATTATCCAATTCTGTATTCGAACGTAGATTAAAGTCACCCTCTGTTAAATTGATAAAGTTAAGAACTCCATTGTCAACAGTTGCTATGACAATAGTTCTTCCGTCAGATCCATATTTCAACTTGTTGTCCCGGACCTTAAGGTACTGATTACGTTTTTGGATAGCTTCGTCCAACTTAGATTGCCTCTCCTTTTGTCTCTGATATCTTAATTCTTTCTTGGAAGGGGGCATGCTGCTTTTCTTCTTGTTAATAACTTTCACTCGTGGTACTATTGTCTGGTGTTGTTCATGCTTAAATTGGAAATTCAATGTATTATGCAACGATTGTATGGTCTCTAAATTTGGGAATCTAGCCACATCAGTATTCACTACGGAAACTTGAAAATCAGGCAATGGTGGGCTCTTTTTGGAAAATGTTGGAGTTGGTCTCCAAACATTGAATGTTATAGTATACTCTTCGCTCGCTTTCGGGTCTTCACTTAAGCTGTCGTAAGTGGAATACGATTTTATCAATCTTAACGATTTAAAGATGCCTGTGAAATTGAAATAATGCTTGGTTGCAAAATGCAAGCTATGGAATAAAGGTGATGCAAGAATGCTCCAGCTTTGGAGTCTAGTATTTATAAAGTCCAGGATCTGATTCCCCCTTATTATATGGTCAAATCCCAGTAAAATTCTCTTTACAAGTGGGATCGTAGACTTTCTCTCCGCCAACCTAGAACGCTGGTCTTTTTCCCCAATTGACTTGAAGTTCTGAACCATATAGCCCAATCTCTTCAAATATGCATAAACCTGATACTTGTCAATCAGGTATTCCTTTCCTTCAAATGCCAAACTATACAAAAATTCTAAGTCTAGCGCAACAAGCTGCTCATAGTCGAAATCTGAATTATCGTCATTTGACTGCAAAAACTCGTTGTACACTTCATTTCCAAGGTATATCACCATTGAACCTCTTTCTACTAAATACACGGTTTCTAGTGAATTTAAGCTCATTCCTCCTCGTACTTTGTTGCCAATATTCACGGGTGCTCCTACATCTCTGAAGTAATTACCCTTAGCATGGGGAACAATACACATAGATTTCTCCACATCCCACACCCCTACTAGCTTCTGCTTCAAGTGGTGACCTCGCACACCGCTTAATGCATCGTACATAGCGTTTCGGGACTCCTGCAACGAGTTTATTTGCGCATTCGTCCCATCTGGTTCGAACTCCTTTTCACGTCTTTTTGGAATTCCCGTAGCAGACGTTAGCGATTTGTTAAGCAACTTCCAGTCCTGAACCTCATCTTCCAAGTCGAAATTCCCCTCATCTTTGGTTATTACTGCCTCATCACGGTCCTGATTCCGATCCTCGGTCATTATCGCTATATACCTATTAACTACCCTACACTACAACACAAAAGAAGAACAACTGATCCCATCTACTAACAAACTCTCTTTAACTCATCGAGTACAGTAGTTAACATTCCTGCAGATACTATATGGTTCCAAAAAATATCCGCGCTTATTCTCACATGGTAGCGCGGATGCTATATTAGTGATCCGTCGGCTATAAATCAGTGAAAAGCCAGTTGAACGAGAAGACATGGAGACGAAGAGGTGCTAGTAAGAGAGCTTTCAGGGAACACGTGAGATGACAGAACAGGCCATAACGTTCCAAGTAGTTGTATGTTGAATCGAGTCTTTTAGCGGGATGAAAAAGCGCCATTTCGTAGAGCTGTATTGCTCTCTAACGAAGTAGTCATTGGCGATGTATCGTCCTGTCCACCAGTTCAGTATTAACTAAGTCCCCAAAAACAGGCCGAATCGGTCTTGAAAGACATCGTGGATAACATAGTCCGGCAGCAGACTTTGGCGACGTTTGCCAATCATGTGTCGATCGAGCAGCAAATCAAGGGCAACCACGAATCAAACGTGCCGGTTATAAGCAACTTGGAAATCGGCTCTACAAAAGACATCTTTGGCCAGGACAAAACCAAGTTGAAGACGTCAGAAGCATCTCGGTATTTTCTGTGTGAAAACTGTGGCAGGAAAATAGCCGGAGGGAGGTACGCCCAGCATGTTAACAAGTGCTTGGAGAGGCGGAGAAGATAGAGATCATAGCATATGATAGGAACTACTGTGAGCTACGTCGTGGTTATAGGTTTCGTCCATAGTTAGATAGATGGATAGAGGGTTTTGTAAATTATTAATAGGATGAGATAACTCACCCGGGAGTACATATGACGTTGGTATGCCAGATACCCGAGCCAATGCCAGCGTCCCTTAGGTTAATAAACACGGATAATGTCAAAACAATAAAGATAATGTCAAAACAATAAATTTTAAAGGGGTCTTCGGCCATCGGGAGAAGAGCCTCTAAAGACGGTGAGATATCAATATCTTGTACAAGTACAAAGGAGTCGCCAAATGTCACCACTTCACCCACTGGTCAGATACCCCCCTTAAGCCCCAGAATGTGGCAACTGAAACAAGCGGGTTCAACAATAATTACATGTCCCACCCCCACCATTTCCAGGACATGTACCCGTCTACAACAGGAGTAACGGATCGTCCCTCGCTTCCCCATAAGAGTTTAAGGTTGCCCATCAACAGCTCCTAAACACTAATAGAGCGAGTCTCCTGAAACACCACTAATTTTTCACCTCCACTACACTCACCAAAACGTCTCCCAACGCCCAAGCTTCGGCCTTTAGACCTATAAAGCCAAGTCCGAGAACCCTCCCAAACGGAGACTGTACCGGATAATGGCTGGTTCTATGTAGAGAAGCATCCATTTCAGTCATTCCATGGGTAATGGAAATGTTGGTTTTCTCCACATCCGGACATATTTCTATTTTCCCGACCGAAGCGGTGTCTTTTTGGCGGGGCTGTTCACCTTCAGTGTATCCGTTTTCGCTTCCACCGCTGCCTCGAGACTATATCCTGGATAACCCATAGTGGTGCTAACCCTCTGGCTCCATCACTATGGGCCATCTGGTGCCTGCAGACAGAATTTTTCACTTCTCCTCTCTCAATACAGGATTTTGCGGGGTCAAGTAGATGGTGATAGATGAAATGAAGACCGATCCATGGAGGTGAAATATTGTATAAATAGTGGAAGCACCGCGTAGTTCAGGGCTTTGGAGGTATTGAAGTAAGTTTGACTGCAAAAAGTTGGGATTTCAGGCGACTGACCGTGAATTCTTGCTGCTGTTATCACTCATATTCACTCTTATATCCTCGGAAATGTCAGTATCGCTCTACCAGCATAAAGATTGCACTAAGGAGCAGGCTTTCAAGGGATTGCCTTTTGGAAGAGATGTCATTGACAACGTAGCTGTGGGTCAGCCCACCTCAGATGGTCAATACTCGGCCATTTTCAGAAATAAAGCCTTACCCGACCGTAAAATCGAGACCCTTCACCCGGATTTGGACACTTATCACAAGTATTTCAACAATTCCGTAGATTTGTTTGGAGATAAACCATGCCTTGGTCAGAGACCTTACGACTACAAAACGAAGAAGTCAGCCAATTACTTCAAGTCTTATACCTACGATGAAGTGAACCAGAAAAAGAGAAACTTGGGAGCAGGTCTCCTTTACTCGTTGCAACAGAATCCCTATAAAGATTCCACTGTGGAAGTACATCGCAAGATAGACGACCACATTAGAGATTGGAGAAGTTATGGAATTCCTAACCTAGCAACTGACAATGAAAACGCCGTAATTGAAAAGAGCGTCTCTTTCATTATCTCTATTTTCTCGGCTAACAGATATGAATGGATCTTGACTGATTTGGCTTGTGGAGCCTTCTCAATCACCAACACGGCTCTTTATGATACTTTAGGACCAGATGTCACTAAGTACATTTTGGAATTGACTCGCAGTTCTCTTATCGTATGCTCACAGGATAAGATAGCTGGTATCTTAGAGTTGAAGGATGAGTTCCCAGAGGAGCTCAAAGCTGTGATCTCGCTCGTTTCTATGGATCCTTATGATACCATTGACGAGAGCTTACTCAGAAAAGCAAAAGAATTGAAGGTTGAAATTCATGACTTCGACCAAATCCAGTCTCTTGGTGCATCTCATCCTCTTGACGAATTACCACCATCTCCTGATGCTTTATACACAGTTTCTTTCACTTCAGGTACCACTGGATCTAGACCTAAGGGTGCAATGTTATCCCAAAGAAATGCTGCTTGTGCGGTAAGTTTCTTGGCCACTACTGAACCGCTGCTGGGTGAGCGAGACAAGGCATTCATCTTCTTGCCTTTAACTCACATTTATGAAAGAGAAACTAGTGGATTTGCGCTTTGTACTGGTTACTATTTAGGCTTTCCGCAGTTGGTGATGGACAATGTCAAGGTTGACGTTTTCCAAAATTTGATCGATGATTTAAGAATCTTCAAGCCAACATATTTATCCATTGTTCCTAGAATTCTTACCAAGATGGAAGCTCTCATCAAGAATTTGATCAAAGATATGGACGTATCAGATGCAAACGCGGTCAATAAGATCATTGATTTCAAGTTAAAGGAGCATAAGCGATACGATGGAAGCCAAGGTACGGATTTCTACCACGACAACTTCGGCCCATACAAGCAATTGCGTGAATATTTGGGAATGGATGAATTAAAGTGGATGCAAACAGCTTCTGCCCCAGTTTCTCCAACCACTTTAGTCTATTTGAAGGCTTCTCTCAATGTTGGATTGAGACAGTTGTATGGATTAACAGAATGCTTTGGCGCCATCACATGTACTGATGCTTACGAGGCTAACCCTGGCTCTTGTGGTTCTGTGGGTGTCACAGGAGAAGTACGTTTGAGAAACGTTTCTGAAATGGGATACTCCATTAACGAAAACAAGGGAGAATTATTATTGAGAGGTCCCCAGGTTTTCAAGGGATATTTCCATAACTATGAGGAGACCAACAAGTGTTTTAATGAGGATGGTTGGTTCCATACCGGAGATATTGCGAGATTAGAGGAGGCCACTGGAAGAATTCACATTATTGATAGAGTTAAGAACTTCTTCAAAATGCAGCAAGGTGAGTACATCTCGCCTGAGAAGATTGAGAACAGATACTTATCTTCCAATCCAATTATTTCCCAACTCTATGTTCACGGTAACTCCTTGAAATCGTACTTGGTTGGTATTGTTGGTGTTGATTTCGAGAAGGGATTAAAGTTCTTGAATGAAGAGTGTGGCTACAACAGAATCGATATGACCAGCGAAGAAATGCTTCAGGAAATCAATACAGTACAAGCTAAGAAGAAGTTCTTGGATCTTATCAACAAGAATGTTGGAGACAAGTTGAATGGTTACGAGAAATTGCATAATATCCACCTAGAAATCAACCCATTGACTGTTGAGAGAGACGTGGTTACTCCTACGTTCAAGATCAGAAGAGGACCAGCATCCAAGTTCTTTGGTGATGTCTTCCACAGATTGTACGAACTTGAACAGTCGCTTTTGCAAAGGGTCAATGCCAAGTTGTGATGCTTTATTTTACCTATTTATTCAGTTACTATTTATTCGGGTGTTCATTTAACCAGAGTATAGAAATTATATTGATAATGAATGTTTTTGATATGAAGATGATTATTTAAAAGTTTTTTGGGCACAAAGTTGCAAAACAAATAAATACGCGGAGAACGTGTAATTTTGACACACCAAGTTTTGAATTCTGAGATTATACTATCATGGACGTAGCAGCAGTACTACAGTAAAAATGAACTACCCACCCTGCCCACCATCTCCCACATCTTCTTGGTCAATATTGTCTCTACCCTTTACGTCTCCTCATCCTCCAACCCTTCTCGCTTATCATCTCCTGACATATCACTTTTCTCCAATGGCTGCAACTCGCACAACGCACAACGCACAGTTCGCACTCACCCTCTGCAACCATCGCACAACGCGGCTTCGCTTTCCAAGTCCGGCCCCTAACTTGCGCGCCGTGCTCCTCTCGAATGACTCAGAGACTCACGAAAAAATGTCACGCTCGGTGACCGGAATTGCATCGCAAAAAAAATCCGGAGAAACTGGAGTCGTTCAGAACAGAAAGAGACAACGAAATGCAGTGAAAAATCGGAGATGGCTAATGGGTTTCTTCTTTTGTTTGCTCGTATTGTGAACTAGCACTTACTACAGATCGTGTGACGGGTACTACTTTCGCTATACTACTGGCTTCGTCCTGGAAGGAAAACTACAAAAGACTCGGATATATACTCGCTCCGTCTCTTCCCAGAAGACCTTTAAACAAAGAAGATACAAGTCTGAAACATTCACAGCTTCACAGTCCTCGGGCCAAAAAGATTACAAATTTTATACCGAGAAGGCTCTGAAACTTCTCCATATTAATATCACATCATGGCTCCTCCCCCTCCTATCGTCATAGACGCTCAGGCGGTTAGCGGAATCACTGGTTCCATTTCCATTGCTTGTTGGATTATCGTGTTTGCCCCACAAATCTACGAAAACTTCAGAAGACAGTCTTCAGAAGGATTGTCGCTTTCCTTCATTATACTATGGTTAGCGGGTGATGTGTTCAACGTGTTGGGATCGGTGCTACAGGGCGTTTTGCCAACCATGATCATTCTAGCTGTATACTACACTTTAGCTGATATTGTCTTGTTATGGCAATGTTTGGCCTACGGTAACGGAGAACTGACGGATTTGATCCATTTATCCCCAGCAAACCCAATGAACGAAGATGTTTTGGAAACAGTTTTGTCAAGGGAGCAGCATCACCACCATCATCACCACGATCATGAACTCTTGGAAGGTGAAGAGCAACCAGAGGAAGAAATAATACATGAGGAGCAAAGTACACAGTTCTTGAATCCTAATGTCGATATGGAAGAATCTTCCAGCAGCGGTTCATCTTCTTCTGCCGCTTCTAAAAAATTGACTTCCGTTCAGTCGTTCTTGGTTAAGACCCTCATGGTCTCTCTCGTTATTGCATCTGGTTTGGCTGGCTGGTACATCTCATACGTCAAAGATGCTCAGCACAGACAAAAACACCCAGGAAAGATACGTAAACCAGAAGAGCTTGTTTTCGATCCTTTGGCTCAATTCTTTGGCTGGTTGTGTGCTTTCTTGTACTTAGGTTCCAGAATTCCTCAAATCCTATTGAACTACAAGAGAAAGTCTTGTGAGGGTATTTCGTTCATGTTCTTTTTGTTTGCATGCTTGGGTAACTTGACTTACGTGATTTCCATTTTAGCAATCAACACCTCGTGGCACTACTTATGGGTCAACTCCTCGTGGTTGGCCGGTTCCTTGGGTACTTTGGGCTTAGATTTCACCATCTTTGTTCAGTTCTTTTTGTACAATGAGAACAATGAAACTGATAGCGAGAGTGAAGAGGATTCTTTGCTCAGCAGCCAAGCCCAACAACTGGTGACCTATGGGGCTGCTTAGGCAAGTACGAATGATAACTGTGTCAAATGATAACTGTGTCAGTTTTACTATAGACAATCAGTATCGGCGCTGACTTGTCGGTATTAAGTCATCTTCGTGCCATAATATCAACCCAAAAAGTTCAAGAAGAATAAAATATTCGGAGCTCTAACTCTAATGTCCAACATCAAATAAGCAAAAAGGTCCGGAAAAATACATCATAAACCCAAGACTCTACGAACAAACGACAAGAATAGGAGGCAAAATAATAGGAGGCACAAGATAATACTACGACAGGAGTGAATGACGTTGATATGCCAAGATAATAACAACTTGTATAGCTGCATCCAGAGCTCCATTCGCTGCCATTTCAGTATTTCAGTGTAATTCAGCAAAATGCAGCTGACAGAGAACCGGTATCCCAACAGTTCGCTCTCCTGAACAACCCAGTAATCAGTAAAACCACATACATCACATATAGACACCGAAAAATAAATGTCCTGCTTCATCTTACTTCGTGGAACCCATTTGTTCCCAACTTTAGACCCAACTTAAGCCCCAACACCAGTAGACCGTTCTATATGCCACAAAAGGACGAACCCGTAGCCCACCAGACTCTATCTCTTCCCACCAAAATATAACGCCGATTGTCTTTGTTATTCTCTCTCTATCTCCTCTTTGAAATAGCTAGATAGTAATAAAGATCGATCCTATAAAAAAAAAAGACTCCAGCCGCACCATGGAGATGCCATGGCCCCCATATCCACTCTTATTACTACTACGTATTATCAGAAAGAGAAATTTCGCAGCAATACGATCGTAGGTTATGGGGCCCCATAAATATCACACTACACCGTAGCCACCGTAGACTTATACCCCCACCCCAGAAACTTGATCCTCGGGCAAACCTAAATCTGTCTACTCCACCCTCTTCAATCTCTGATCGCCACTGCTGCTGCCAAACCGTTCTCTAAAGTCCCCTATTGGGCTCTCCCGTACTGTGCCCAATCCACGGCCAACGAGGACTCCGAGCGATACCGTCGTTCATTTTGATTTTGCCACCTATTTGTGACGCCAAGTTCTTCCATGCCCAGCCCAACGCCAGGCCTCGCTTTGTTCCCGTTCCGCCCATACACCGTCGAGCCCTCTATTGCCCTGAAAACTCCTCGTAAACCCCGTCCCATACTATAACTCGCTCCAAACCCACGGGCACCTTACACCCGCGACACAAAGCCACACCACCTAAACCCACCAAAATCCCCAATATTTTGTCAGTCTTATTTCCGCTTAATAATCAGGGTTCCACGGTACACCATCTTATAACCTCAACACTACTCCAAACACATCGTATCCAGGTTATTATTTCCACCGTGCCTTGAATTGCGTGACGAACTCCGTTCATGTACAAAAGATAAGTTCCATCGGTTTCTTCACGCCAGCAACTTCGCATTATCATTACTTCTTGTGGTTGTATATATCCCATCGACATCCTTCAACTTTTCGTCGCTCGCCAGAAACCGGGTTTACCAGCGAAAGATTGAAAAATAACACAAAATTGTTAGATCCGCAAGCTTATCAAACATCACCACCAGAGCCAGTGAACCACCACCAGGGGTAGAAACCACTCAGTCGAAGTAGTTACCGTAGAAATAGGTCTGTAGAGGGGCTGACAAAGGAATTTCTCCGAAATCCCAGTAAAATTCGTCCAAATCCTTCAATATGGAAGGGCAAGAGGAGCACACAGTGAAGAAGAGGAACAGACCATCGCTAGTCTGTGGCGCCTGTAAGAAGAGAAAGATCAAGTGTGATAAGGGAAAACCATGTATTTCGTGTGTCAAGAACAAGATCGAACATCTATGCATTTACGATGAGAAATGGGCAAATGGCACCCAGAGGAAAAAGAGAAGAAAGCCCTCCCAGGCTCCAAGCGTAGCATCAACGATATCCGAATCACCTACAGAGAACAACAGCTTCAGTTCTGGCTCTAGCAGTTCCACCAATTTGTCCAGAGCCAACTCCTTGCACGTCAAAGCGGAACACACAAGTCCAGAATCGATAAACCCAATCAAGAACGTCAACAAGGACAAGTCCGTCGTGGTAATTGTTCCAAAGTCTGAATTGGATGAGTTGAGAGCAAAAGTACAGAAATATGAGTTGGGATTGATTTCACCAGCCCGGTCGGACGACTCCGAGGAGTCCACATCACAGATACCTAAGAAACCATCTAGGGCCACCAATTCCAGTGTGTATCCCCCTCCAGAAGTAGAGGCTCATTTCTACAATAGGTCCATGAACCCCACGAGGAGGTCAATGGGGTCTTTCCACGACTCTTCTAGACCCGGCGATATTCCGACTGAAAATGTCTTGCTCCTGAATCAATGTTTCATTACTAAGGATATGCCACCTCCAAAAGCAAAGAGAATCACAATGGATGACGTGCCGAAACACGACTTCTATGTCGTAGGAATAAACCCATACGAATCCTCAAGTGACACTATCAATTTCTATGAGAACAGCAACTCGATACAAGTGAAAGAACGTACGAGAAAAGTCAACTATGGTCCGCTTGCCTGGGCATCGATTCTGAGAAGAAACAAATACCTTTCTTTGGTGAAGAAATTCACTTCTTCGCAGAAGGCGAAGGAGATTGTTGAAAGGATCAACAGATCAAAGACTTCTACGGCAGAACCTAATCAATCCACCACTTGTGATTTATTGAGACCTCCAGCCGAAGATGTGAAGAGTACTTTGAACTTGGATAGTAGCCAAATAAGGCGATTTGAGCAGAAGAGCAAAGAGTTTGATGGGGAATATAACGAGAAAATATATGCCAAGGAACCTTCGAGCGACAAGGAAAATAGCAACCCCCACCCAATCTTTCATGAAATGAATCAGAGAACAATGTTGTTAGGATTGAGTATACTGGATGGACAAATTGACAGAGAGAAGAAACTCGTAGAACAGCTTCAGTCCAACATTCCCAAGAAGAGAGTAATTTGGCTTTTAGTGGAAAGGTTCTTCCGAGTTGTTTATCCCTTTGTGCCTTTTCTTGACGAGGAAGATTTCAGGTATAATATCGAGAGACTCATCGGACAAGAATCGTATGAGGAGGTGCAACCAAAGATCAATATCGAGAAAAGATTGGATTTCGCATATGCTGGTGTCTTGTGTGTGGTATTGCGCTTGTCTTATTTGTCTCTCTTCTTTAACAGAAGCTCCATTAACGAAGCAATTTTGAAAAAGACTAGCGCTTATCCAGATGATCAAGTTAGAAAGTACTTATTGCTTAATGGCATAAGCCTTTGTGCTATTGACATGGCCCAAATTTGTTTACATCAATTTCAGCTTTTGAGGAAAGTCAGTCTCCCTATCTTACAGTGCGCTTTATATTTGAAATTGTATCATACATTGGCTCCAGAGGATGGAGACGGATTGGATGGTGGCGATAGTCAGATTTTCAAAGGCATGTTGGTGCAGTTGTGCTATTCCCTCGGCTTAAACAGAGAGCCAGATAATTTCAAAGACACATTGACAGATGAGAAAACGAATCACTTAGGAAGAAAGATTTGGTACCATCTTGTTATCAGTGATTTTATCCAAGCATTTACTTTTGGTAATCCATTAACTACCAATAGTATGTATTATGATACCCTTCCTCCTTTTATAAATGTCGACAACTCAAATCTTAAAGATACAGAACTCGAAGCTGCTGTAACCAACTGTTTCAAATTCGGCCAATCATTAATTAGAGGACCAATGAAGGGAATTTTAGAAATGACCTTGGACGTCGGAAAGACAGTGAAATTGCCAGTATTGACTCAACTTGTGAACCACTTAGAACTCGGTGTCACCGGAATATTTGGTAGAGTCAGAGATTATGTAAAGCTATTGGAGGCTGAAGATGTGTCGTATCATTTCAATAAAATAAAGAAGGCACAAATTATTCTTTCATTGAATGCATTTTTTGTTTCCATATACTATCACTTCTATGATTACTATGAGAATAAGGGTAATCAAGCATTGTCTTATTTCTATTTGAAGAAGTTACTAGCTGTTACAATCACTGAATTAGTTCCCTACTTCTTTCCTCTCATTATAAGAAGTCTGGAAATTTTTGGGGAAGGAGCTGATTTGGTAATCAACCCTGATCTCATCCAATCAACTCAGAGAACTAGTGAGGTCATCATGATTATTGTTATCAAGATCAATTTCTGGTTGTACCGTAGGACAAGGTCTCCTGACCATCAATTTAGAATGAATTCGGACCACAAGTATAAGAATTACTTTGAAATGATGAGTACATTAGTGGTATGTTTAGAAAAATGTGGCAAAATTTGTCTTATGGCGGCCTCCATCATGAGTAGTAGATATTACTATGCTTGGGGTGTTTCTAAAAGTCATACGTTCTTACACAAAGTAGTGGCTGATGAAGAATTATATTCCAGCAATGATGATTTTGAATCGAATTTCATTGCACCAACTAAAGATCAACTCCAGGACATCACCAATCTTGTACAGAACACTTTGAACGTATTGAATCGTACTGTCGGAGAACATTGTGATAGTGTTGATCTTCGTGCTTTGTTCAAAGTGCATGGTCAAAAGCCAAGTATCTTGAAGAATCTGAAGACTGTCGTCGAGGAGCCGGTACACCCGATCGCTCTGGATCCTCTCAACAGCTACCCAGTCCCTGACGTTCCCACGCTCTCAACTACAAACACCCCAATGTCAGATAGTTCCAATGTGCCATTCTTTCCGAGTGGTTTTGAAGACCTTAAATTTGATGGTAGTGAACAGATCGACTCGTTATGGCTTCAAATGTTGTCCCTGAAGAACAACAAGCAGAATACCCAAAATGACAATTTGAGCTATGGTGATATTATCCCCAATGCACCTTCATATTCAAATTATAATGATGTCAACGGAGGTTACTATTCTAACAATCCACAGAACGCTGACACCACAGGCGCAACAACTACAGCTCCAGATACCGCTGCAGAGTTCAACTTTCCTTTCACAGCAAATTACCAATTATTTGAAAACTTGGGTAACGCCTTTGACAGCGAGGATGGACATCTCGATTTCTTCAACGACTTACCTTTGGACAAACTCTTCAATTAAGTTTTTTAATCATTATTTACCTTTTTATTGGGTTCACTTCGGGTTCGTTCAAGTTTTGCTAGTTTGTATATATATTTAGTTCTTCATAGTTTTATCTACGATTTTCTTGGGTGTTGCTGTGTAAGAACTTGAGGAGAGTTCAAGTTTTTCTGATACAAATTGCAATGGCTGTAATGAGGTGACTAGTGAAACGAACATAGAAAGAAAGGCGAATTCTTTCATGTCCCTACACAAGCTCTAACCAACACCCTGTACTATTCTACCGCACATTACTGATTACTGATTAGTCATATTTCATAGTCCTTAGTCTTTTGCACCCACCAGCTCAATCTTATCGCCTGCATCTGTACCACACGCTCCTCGGCCACTCTTCCACGTAACCAGCATGATATACTGATTACAGGGAGCAGCTACTCAGACAGACAATGCACAGAATCCAGAACATTGGATGTAGCACGTCAAATATCACATAAATCATCATATCTACTAACCATATCTACCCACTCAAGGCATGCTACATGTGCGGATTTACACACACCATGCTCACAATACTAATAATACTAATAATACTAATAATACTCATACTCATCATGCTCGCTATACTAATAATACTCATACTCACCATACTCACCATTCTCACCGTAGTACTATTACGAATACAAATACTAAACCCGAACCATTCCCATTTCTATTTCTATCCGTAAACGTGACTCTCCGGTTACGGTTCGGGTTTAGCGCTGGGGACATCTCGCGGGTTTGCCACTTCGAGCTCTCGCCGCACCAGCGCTTCCCAATCTCGAAGTACATTGTTTTCGTCTTTTGCAGGCTTGGGGATCACCATATCATTATTCTGCTTGTGTTATAAGATTTCGGGCACTAACTATAGCGGTCTTGCAGAATTTGACGGCCAAGGACTTTAACCGAATCCGTCTGCTTACCATTCACAGCTGCAAACTGGGATTTTTCTGCTCCGCTCTCAACTCGACCGCCCTCAACCATTGGGCCTGTTAACTCCGTCGCTAGAGAAGCCTCGATAGACATCATCAAAACCGTTGCCTTCCACCAAAACAGTGGATTTTTTGCCACAAAGCCAGTACCACAGTGTTCCAAATTGAAGGAGCTTGAACCCAGTAGGATACTTGTTACACGCCGTCGTTTACCACAAATATAACTGCCGTTACGATGTCCATCTCGTTTGCCAACGACTCCACGAACTCTCAAGTCAAGAAGAGGAAAAGACCCAGTCTAGTATGTGAAAATTGTAAAAAGAAGAAGATCAGATGTGACAAGGGTCAACCATGTGCTCCCTGCGTCAAAGCTAATCTTGTAGATAGCTGTCGCTACGACTCTTCTACTACTTCCAGACAATCAGTTACGAAAGAGGCCCAAATGGCTTCTTTGCCCTATGTCAGCAGTGCTAAGAATCCTATTGCATTTTCTAGCAAGTCGGAAGATTACCAAACACAAGCACCTCCTAGGAAAAGACGAGCTGAGGAGTCTAATGAGAACATTACCATATCAATTGCAGAATTAAACTTGTTGAAACAAAGAATTAATCAGATCGAATCGTCGATTGTCACTAAGCAGGCATCGCCTAGTATACAGCCACCACCTGTACTTCAGCAGCAAGAACCGCAACAGCAGATATTTCACCATCAAAATCAAATACAAAAACAACAACAGCAGCCACAGCAACCAGTACAATACCAAGTATCACAGGCGACCCAACAGTCGCTATCTACACTCTCTGCTAGTAATGCCTCAACTCCTCCGCTTATACAGAGAAATGAGCCTATACAGTTACCACCTTTACAATTCAGACATGCGATTCCTTCAGCTCCGACTCCATCGGCGAGAAATCAGGCTAACTTTAACGAACTGAACAGTCGGTCAACGTCCTCTAGTGATCAGGCGAATAGGTCTCACCACTCTAGTCGATCAACTGGATCAAACGGACGAGGTCAATCGACTGGCAGCAGTACGACGTCAATCAATGCACCCTTTTCATATGCTAGTATTAACAGCAGCGACAGTACAGTTTCTGCTACCAGCCCAGATCTTACTACACCTTCGAAAGCGGGCTACATCCAGTCTCCAGCTTCCACCAGTTCAGCTGGTGGCCATTTGCCTAATACGCCCAGGGACTCATTTCAAAGGCATAAACCCGTACGAAGATGAGCAGGAAAGGATTAACTTCTATGACGATTACACTTCTATACACATAAAAGAACCAGATAGAAGGATCAATTTTGGTCCTTTTGCATGGTCATCTTTCATGAAGAGAGATAAAGGGTTGAGGTTGTTATGGGACTTCATTGTTAAAAAGAAAGAAGAAAAGTCTCAGACTGCAATGATATTTGCTCAATCCACTCATGAAATCACTCAAGAAAATACTAATGTTGTTACTTCAAATGGGTTATCAAGTGGACCATCTGCACCTGAAGCATCATTCAAGAAAAGAGCATTGGAAGTAGATGGATACACTGATATGATTCCTTACAATAGTATTCTCAAAGCTAGGGTGGACAAAAATATTCAAAAATCTAAGTTGAATGAAAATAATATAACCTTGGGATTGACATTTTATGATGGTCAAATCAACCGGGAATTGCAGCTCATTGAGAAGATTCAAGTGATGTTACCTAAAAAGAAAGTTATTTGGAAGTTGATCAAAAGGTACTTCACATGGTTATATCCATTCATGCCGTTTGTAGACCAAGAAACATTTATGGCCAAGACTGCCAAACTCATAGGACCAGAATCCTATGAAGATGTCAAGATACCAAATCTAGTTGTTGAGAAAAGATTAGATTTGGCAGATCTTGGACTTTTACTTGTGATATTACGTTTGTCTTACTTGACTTTATTTTGCAACAATCAAGAGATTAATGATGCCAATCTAAAGTCTATGGATCCTTCTCCAAAGGCTCAAGAGCTCAAGTTCCTCTTAAACAACCCAATCAACATCACTACAGTTGATGTGGCACATGAATGCCTTAATCAATTCCAATTATTCAGAAAGACTTCCTTTTCCATCTTTCAATTGACTTTCTACATCAGATTGTATCACGTTTATGCACCAGAAGATGGAGATGGAGCGGATGGAGGAGACTCACAAGTCCTAAGCGCTGTTTTAAATCAAATGGCTTACTCGTTAGGATTAAACAGAGAACCAAATAAATTCAAAGACATTTTGAACAATCCAAAACTCAACCATCTCGGAAGGAAATTATGGAATTATTTGTTAATTGGTGACCTCCATCAATCTTATTCGTTTGGTAACCCTTTGACGATAGATCCATCTTACTCCGATGCTAAATTACCAGAATATGAAGAGGGAAGTGAAAATATTTCAGATGTCACCTTGGATAAGTACGTAAGTAATTCGTTCATTTTATGTGGAGCTACTTCAGTTGTAATTAGAAAGGTATTAGTGAAAGTTTTGAATGCTGAAGAGGGTGCAAATATGTCTTGTCTCTGTATCCTGATGACAGAATTAGAGAATGTCATTGCAGAACAATACGGCACTTTGGAAGATTGTTTAAAACCGCTTGAACAAAATGAGCATTGGTTTGTATTCACCAGAAACTTCAGAACCAAGTTTTACCTTTCGTTGAAGGCATTCTGTGTTTCTATGTTCTACCATTTTTATCTTCATTATGAGGTCAAGAATAAAACGCTTTCCTTTTTCTACTTGAAGAAAGTGCTCTCCATCGGAGCATATGACATCATGCCCCATTACTTCGACTTGTTGGGTTATAGTGCTGTTATTTGTGACTTCATCATTAATCCTACATTGGAACAAATTATTCACAAGCTTAACCAATTAACCCTTGCATTAATAATAAGAATTAATTTTGTAATCTACAAGATGAAAAAACAACCAGACCATATTTCCAAAGTTGCCTATGACAGCAAATATGCTGCTTATTACCGTGCTCTCTGCAGATTATCATCTTGTCTCACTCGAACCGCAGAAGTGTCTGTTGCAGCTATTTCCAAGATCAGTAATAGATACTATTATGCCTGGAGAATTACAAAAGGTCACACTTACTTGTTGAAAAATATCACCACTATGGAGTTTTATGATGAAAACTATGACGAGGCGCAGAATCTTTGCAGTGCTGATTACTCACTTGATCAGATTGAAGAATTGATCAACATTTGTGAGACCTCTTTGGCGAAATTGGGTAAAGTGGACCTCATGGGAGATGAATTCTGCAACGAAGCAAGGCTATCCCCAGTTGGAACTCACATATCTGGGAATGGAACCAACACGGTCAAGACAGGTTATTCAACAAATAAAAATAACACATCGTCAACTTTGGGAACCACGCATGCAACTGGTGGGGAAGGAAAGCCAAATGAAATCAGTTTGGATTTTGTAGACAACAAAGAAATCGATAACTTGTGGTTCCAAATGCTTGCAATGAAGCACGACAATCAATTGAACGACGGAGCTGCTTACCCAACTCAAACCAATGGTGAGAGTAGAAAGCCAAGCTTCAACTTCGGTAGTTTTTCACCGGGTGGATTTGGTGCAGCAAACAACGGACTCCCAGAGACACCTAAGAACGTGGCTGCTTCTCCCTATCCCGGTCAAGCTTCTGGTGGAGACTTGGATCGTTTTGGTTTCGACATGGAGCAAGCAATGCAATTCGACATTTTCAGTGAATTGCCTTTTGATCAAGTCTTTAAGAATGAGAATTAGTAATTAATTATTACATGCGATACAATTCTCCAATTTCTTGTATTACTAAAATTATTAAATTGCCGCAAAAAGAGGCCTGTCCCCCAAACTATGGAGGGATGGAGTTTCCTTGGTTCATAATTTGTTTAGCCCGGGACGAATAAGAAATGCAATATATTTCAGCTGTGTTATATGTATATACAAGTCTGGGGAGACTCTACTGAGTCTAATCCACATTTCCGTGCGTCACGTAGAAACCTCCAAGTAATTATGAAGCATTAAAATTAAGGTTCAATTCGTATCATCAAAGCTGAGTAACGGTTTTGACTGTTCTAGGCACCCCGGCGCTTGGATACAGCAAATAGAAATTTACCATCTCTGGCAGGTATTTTCAGAATTAGAGTTTTAGTGCCTGTTCCATTTATGGATACGAATTTCTATTTGCCTATTGCTCCAACTCACTTCTGGGGTAACTGGGGCTCCGTGGGATGACTGCGAAAAGTAGCGATGACCACTATGCAAAGTCGGCTAGAAACCCACATACACGTACTTGAACTGTAGCCGTGGACTTCATAAGCCATGAACCCATTGTGTGTATTCTTGGCTCCGGTGCTCGTTCTTAAAGCAAAGGGCCACTTTCAGGTGAACTATACCTTTCGGTGGTGATTTCCTCATTAGGGCATGGTTATTCCCGAGCAAGACGGTACGGTCAAAAGAATGACATCTCGGGAAGTAACCGTGGTTTAGTGGTGTTGCTGTGTGTGTGGCATATGCTCCTATCAGTTCATGGCACAGTGTTTGCTTAGAATTGCTTAGAAAGGGAGTTGTTCCATGTGTCACAAATGGAGGTATTAAATTGCAAAAGCCGAACGTACGGCCGACGCTGGTGCCCTGGCAAAGAACGATTTAATATATAACAACATCTGATCCAGTCCATTTTCCTTAAATCACGGCGGCTCCGGCCTGGTCATCTTTCTATTATTGTTACGCTTTATACTGTTCGTAAAATACAAATATACAAGTATTCTATTGAATCCTTACGCTTTTGCACCGTTTTGGACATTAGAGCTTGCTGTTGGTGGTAGACAGCTGCGAATTAACAGAGTTGTAGTTCGGCAGCGGTTTAGTATTTGCATCTCTTGCTCTGTATGGACTGCTGGAAGTGTTCAGGAACGTTGAATAGAGTGCATTAGTGGTACTGATTTTATTTTATTGAGTTTATTGATTTTACTGATTTTATCACTTGGTGCGTTATTTAGTGGCATTTCTTCGGAATTTCTTGGACTATATTACCATATATATTACCATATCTTGGAGTTTCTTTTCTGTTCTCAGAGCTGTCGAATTATTGAATCCTGCTATCGGTGCCCCGTCACTGACCACTCAACATCCCATCATCGCATCCCCTAGCTCATCTGGTTGGCGCATGGAATGTTTGTTTGACACATTGGTCGCATTTATTACTACTACTGGCCTTATTGTTAACTATTGTTCCTTTTGACTGTCTCATCTTTCTAGCACACCCTGCTGCTATTAATAGTGTCTACCGAGACCCCGTTTCCTTGGTCCCTGTGTCACATCCTCTTGTTCGGTCTTGTGCATATCTTCAACGGAGTTAGTCGTCTGCAACTGAATTTTCGGGGTTTCTTCTTCGAGACTGGACCGTTTTCGTTCATTGCTTATAAGTAGCATCGCATCGCCAACGGGTCGTGGTTCCTGTTCCTTCCCATTACTAATACGGCGCGATTCTTACCCATTTGTTCGTTTGTTTGTTTTGGACTGTGCTGCTGCATTGATCTTGTATTTGGTAGCCTCTCCTAGCGTACCAACCGTTCCCCGGTGACATCCCTCCCGCCAGCATTCTAGTCCGCTGTCTAGCTGCCATCCAGTGCCGGCGAACCAGTTTTATCCGAGACAACATTCACCGTTAAACGTCACCACCGAGAGATCTCGTTGCACCAGACGACTCTTTATCTCCGTACCAACGGCTGAACTCGCCTCGTCTCAATAGCCCATTAAGCCCATTGGGACTCCACATTACTAAAGAAGACCACTCAACTAACAACTCAGAGAGGAGCATAACCACCAATTGAAATTCCCCCCTCTGGTATCTATTCCCCGTATTTTACCCTTACCCATTTGCATTCCCTTGCAACTCGTCGCATCTCATCGCGTCGCATCATACCCATACAACCACAATGATAGAAGAAGGGGTCAGAAAACGCAACAAACCAACCTTGGTTTGTACCAATTGCAAGAAGAGAAAGATCAAATGTGATCGAAAAATGCCCTGTTCGTCGTGTGTGAAAATGAACGCTGGCTTCTCCTGTTCCTACGAGACGAAGTGGAGACCAGTCTCGTTCGAAGGCAAGCGGTCCGCTAACAACAGCGATCCTCAATTGGATGATACCTCCTCGGTCGACGTGCCCAATCCTTTGAAGGAAGAGTTGACCTCGCTCAAGAGGAAACTTCACGACTTGGAAACAACCTTGAACAAACAGGAATCGGAAACACCCGATTCCAACTCAATAGCGTCTCGTAGCATCACCACCACCGCCACCACCACTTCATCCAGCCCTCGCACCGCTTCCAATACCTCAAATCCTCAAGTTCCAGATGGAGATACCATCAACTTCTTCGAGGGTTACACTCCTTTGCAGATTCGAGGTAATATCAGGAGAGTTAACTACGGTCCGTTATCGTGGCCTTCTCTAATGAGAAAAGACCCGTGGTTGAACGTGCTATGGAAGCATTTGGATGCGAAGTCAATGTCAGGCTGCCTCATCACTCAGAAGCTTCCCCAGTTCTCCCAGGAAAATATGTCGCTATTCACGTCATCAATGCTTCAGGAGGACGAGAGTAAACAGGAGGTATCGAGCTCTGAAAAGATGTTCCGTAAGAGAGCGTTGGAAAATGATGGTTACGACGAAGTTGTCCCCTATAAGAGTCTTGCAAAGTACAATAACGCACACAACGCGGACACCCAGCGAGGAAGCGTCAATGTAAGTACAGTTACCTTGGGGAAGACTCTTTTCGATGGAAGATTGAATCCTGAGTTGCAGCTTATAGAAAGAATAAAATTGATACTACCCAGAAAGCGGGTAATATGGAGCTTGATCGATAGGTTCTTCATGTTACTATACTGTCACTTCCCTTTTATAGACGAGATAGATTTCAAGAAGGGGTTATCTAGGATAGTGGGACCTATAAGTTACGATGACGAGCCTTTAGACAAGGTAAAAATCGAAAAGAAGTTAGATTTGGCCCACTTGGCTATATGTCTCATTATTCTAAGACTTTCATATTTATCCTTGTTCTCCAACAGAAACTGTGTGAATGAAGAGACCATGAATGGCCCCAAAGACACTATTGAAAAGTATCTTTTCAAGAACCCTATCAACTTGGTTTCTATTGAAGTGGCCAACTCATGTATTGAGTGTTTCCAGTACGGTAGAAAGTCCAACTTGACAGTCTTCCAAGCGGTATTGTTCATGAGATTATATCGTAATCATGCTCCCGAAGAGGGCGATGGTATCGATGGTGGCGACTCCCAAGTCTCCACTGCTATGCTAGTACAAATGGCATTTTCATTGGGCCTCAACAGAGAACCCGAAAAATTTGATAACTGCTATGACGAGAAAACAAATCATATGGGTAGAAAGATCTGGCATTTCTTGCTTAGATCCGACTTGATCCATTGCTACAGCGTGGGAAATCCTACTACAATAGATATGAAGCATTTCGATGCCAAAGTGCCATTTGTAACAGAAAGGAATAGCAATTTGATAGACTTGGATTTGGAAGGTGCAGTAGTACATTCATTCACATTCCTTCGTGACAGATTGGGGCCATTGCGTCGTGTATTAGACATGATTCTTGATATTAATAACGGTACTCCAATTAATGTGCTTACAACATTGCTAAATGCTGTTGAAAGAGAAGCTGCTGACACATTCAATGTCCTTGAAGGAGCATCTAGTACCGACTCTAATCCAAGAATAAGGCTATACTTGGATGCCGTGAAATGCAAGATTTTCATTTCTGTGAAGACGTCATTGACTACTCTCTATTACCATTTGTATTTACACTACGAAAAGAGCTACAATAACGAGTTGTCTTTCTTCTACTTGAAGAAAATCTATAATATCATCCATGAAGATTTGGTTCCATACTTGCCTGAATTTTTGTATGGTCGCTTTGCTACAGAGGGTATTGTCCTCAACCCTACTATACAGATGGCCATGCATAAATCTAATCAGTTCAACTTGTCCTGTTTGGCGAGGGTGAATTACTTGAAGTACGTGATGGAATCAAAACCAGATCATGCCTCGAAAATGCAGACTGATTTGACCTATAGATTACACTATAATCGTTTTGCCAGTTTGGCAAAGAACCTTCGTAGAACAGGTGATTTGTTCACCATGGTTTTTGAAAAATTTGGAACCAGATATTACTATGCTTGGAGGGTTTCTAAAGCTCACAGAACCTTATTCGCATTTTTATGCAATCCAGATTTATACTCCAAGCCTGTCTCTGGAATTAAGAAGTTGCATGCTTTCCAATTCACGGCTGAACAGCTTGAAGAGATTGACACATATATTCACTCTTTAGGAAAGAAAGTGGAGCAGGCCATGTTTTATGACGACAGAATTGACAAGGATATTAACCTAAAGAATGAGGGAACTGCTTGGTCTCCTGATGTTAGTACCAAATCAGATAACGTGACTCCTTATTCTTCGATTGGTTCTCCTCCTCCGGCAGATCGTCCAAGCAATCAATACATTGACCAGATGTGGTTGCTGATGATGGCAATGAAATACGAACCTCTTGATTCTAGTGGCAATGTGATGGCTACTAATGAAGTATACTATCCAGAGAACACAGCACCAATCGAGGGAGTTCCTGCCGCTACTGTTATCAACACAAATGGCATCGGTGCCACAAATAGCAACGGTCTCTCTGTCAATGCGAATGGTTTGCACAACAATACAGCTAACATCCAAGGCTCATTAAAAACACGCCAGAGCTCCTTTGTAATGGGAGACAATTTTGCGGGCGGATCCTTCCCATATAGCCCCTTTGATCCCACTAGAACACCCTTGTATGCAAATAATGATTCAATAACAGCACAACAGCCGTATCTCAATTCGGACTTCGACTTAATCAGTGCTTATGATCTAGCTTCATTTCTCTAGGCTATTTGAAAACGGTTTGGTTATATATTTTTTATTTATTACTAGCTATGGCACTTGAAATTGGGTAATTCTATATATTTCATTTAATATAAAAGCACTCAAATTTTAGCTAATTCATGTCAATAGCGCCAAGAAGGATTTTGCTTCATTTTCCTCCTTTCAATGCACTTGGGGTCTATTAAACGATGATGGTGATGGTAAAATATTCGATTTAGACGGTCCCATACTTTGAACCCAGTCTTTCAGGTAGTAATTTTCGAGGCAGCGATTTTCTTTCTCCTCTGCAGTTTCTTTTAGTGATGACAATGGTCTTTCAGTATATTAGAAATCATGTAATCATCTCAGATCTGTGGCTACCAAAAGTTTCAAAAGCAGTACATATGTGTTATCCAGCTAGTGATCTCTGTTCATGGAGATTAGAACTACCCACAAATTATTTGCAGCTTCTATCTATTCTTTCTATTAGTTGAATCTTTCATATCACTTTTTGGCATATGTAAAGATTGCATTTTCGCCGAATTTCTCTTTCAAGACCGGTTCCTGTAACTTTGCAAGGCATTCTGTAGATAACTTGTCGTTATCAAACTCTACAAACGATAAATGACGAACTTTGACGAATCTGGCACTAACAAAGCCAGGAAACTCTTCAAATACGCTATTAATGGTTTCTTGGTCCACATCTTCTGCCAAGTTTTGAAGCAAAAGAATCTTGTTGGGAGGTAACTTCTTCCAGTCGTCCACTTTGACTTTCTTTGATGGACGCTTCTTTACTTCTTCCAAGGCACGTTTCCTGGATTCTTGTTTGGTTTTCTTATTTTGCTTCCTTTCTTCTATAGCACTCGGATCTTTCACTATATCGTTGTAGTAGTTGTCTGAGTATGTCTTTGCGTACTCGATGTGTATAGGTTTGTTAAAGAGCATTCGCTTCTGCGATTTATTTAAAGCAGCAGTAGCTTCACTTTCGGTTTCATACGTAATAAATGCTTGTCCCTTCATCTTGAGATTCTTATGAGCTGTAAGCTGAACAATCTTGCCGTGTTCCTGGAAGATTTCATCAAGCGACGATTTCAATTTGTTTAACGATACTTTATCATTGAGATTATTAACATATATGGTATTAATAGGTTTCACTTTTCTTGCAATTGGAGTGGGAGCTGGTGAGGCCGAGCTTTCCAGGTCGAACTGCGAACTACTCATAATGTGCTTGGGTTAATGACAATCCTTTTGCAACACAATGAACTAATAAAACTATTGAAATCCATAGAAGTGAAAAGTTGTATGTAGAGCAGTCATGTGTCCAATCACGTGGTACAACTCATGTATCATGTGACTAGTCACATGATTTAATTAAAATTTTATATTGTCAAACTCTACCGACAATCTCGGAATCGGATCAGAACCGAGATCACACGGTTTTTTTTTGGCTAAAGTTCTACGAAAGCTTGGCTTCATGAGGAGAACAATCAGCTCAAGGGCAAATATACCATATGAGATACAACTATATCTCTAACTTGATCTCCCTTAATATTACCATCATTTCCCCACATGGCTCATCCCTCAACAAGAAAACAAGCTCACAAACAAGCCATTTTGCAGAATGTAAAAAGACCTTCTTTCCTGTACATACACGGTTTTTGCAACTATTCGGTTTTGGGATCCCAATGGTGCCATCTCCTACAATCCTCAAGACACTACGTTCCAACCCTCATGATGAGGTTTTTCTCTAATACGAGCACGAGTGGATTACCCAGCTTTCTCCTATTGTCTCGTCTCTCCGCCAGTGTCTAACCCACACTCGCCCCTTGTTCTGGTAAAATACCGCTGCCCGCTTATAATCGCCATTTTTACCTACACAGCTAATCCAAAACATGCACAATTAAGCTTTTAACTCTAGCAGCTTGTAAGCCATAGCCGCCGTATATCCTTGCGAATCTCATGCCTGCAATTCACTCAAGTGGCTTTCCCCTTCGTGCCTCACCTAACTCACTTTTCCTGGATTTCCGCTGCTTATCCCTAGTCACGTGATATGCTGGCCGCGCTCTTTCGTGCGTTTCAGCCAATCACCGCCCAGGCAAACGTCAGCAGCAGCCTAGATCTTTGCACGTGACTGTCTTTGATTACACTTCCCATGCAGACCCGCTGCATAACAATCGGCCATTCCTTTTTAATGGAGTGCGCATGTAGTGTCTATGACCTTTCTCTTAACGTGACAGTAGTTAATAGTCAGTTCTGGCATCTTGCAGTGAAGGCACATTTGGCAGCAAGTACAGTTGTAATTATATTAATAGTAGACAAAAGACGTTCTTTCTGAAACTCGATAGTCATTTCCTTCTGTTTTTCCTTTGCTTTACGCTTTAGTTTAATTTCCAGTTTTAGTTTTCACCTTTTCCAGGTTTGTTTTTCCTAAGTCGGATCCAGTGTTTAGTCGCTAGCCACTTAGTATACACCTGTTTTCCTGTTACCATCGGAGCCTGTTTTCCTACGTCGACGCTGCAACGCCATTTAGTTGTCTCCAGACGTCGTCAATACGTGCCAAAGTTCTTCTGGTCATCTTCCATCCACTGATCAGAATCATCGAGCCCAGCTCCACAATACACACCCACGACACATCGGTACCCATAAAACACACCTTCACGTCGTCCAAACACGATTTATTGTTGTTGTCTGTCCACACTCAAGTAGGCCTCGTTTCATACACAAATACCCACAACCATGTCCTTAGTTGCCCTCAAGAACGGTGTAGCCGCCCTTCTCCCCAAGCACAAAAGCGATGAAGAACTCGAAAGAGTCAACCAGCTCTTGGATGAGAACCAATCGCCATACGGCGCTACAGACAACCCCGACAGAGCACAAGCTCAATCCAACGAAGAAGCCATCCTCATGGCTGTTTCGTCCAACTCATCGTCTGTAGACAACGGCGACGAAGAAGAAGAGGGATTCTTCAACAAATTTGACCCCAGAGTGATGTCAGACATCATCATTGGATTGTCCGACGGTTTGACTGTTCCTTTTGCATTGACTGCTGGTTTGTCGTCTTTGGGAGACTCCAAGCTTGTCATCACAGGTGGTATGGCCGAGCTTGTCTCCGGTGCCATTTCCATGGGCTTGGGAGGATTCCTCGCTGCCAGATCCGAGTCTGAATACTACAAGTCTCAAGTTAAAAAGGAGAAGTTGGCTTTCTTCAACAGACCCGAACTCATCAACCAGGAAGCCGCACAAATCATGTTTGATTTGGGTGCTACTGAACAAACCATTGCTGGTTTTTTAAAGGATATGGATGCTCAGCCAAAGAAGTTAATTGACTTCGTCATCAGATTTGGAAAAGGATTAGAAGAGCCTGCTGATGGAAGAGAGATAACATCTGCCTTGACTATTGGTTTGTCCTATTTCTTCGGAGGATTTGTGCCTCTCTTGCCATACTTCTTTACCAAGGTGGTCAAAACAGGATTATTAGTTTCTGTCATTGTCATGTTGATTACTTTGTTCCTTTTCGGTTATGTCAAGACATCCATTTCTTTGGGTGAAGAGTGTGGAAGATCCAAGAAAGTTATAGAGGGTGTCCAGATGGTGGCCATTGGTTCTATTGCAGCCGGTGCCGCTTGGACATTGGTGTACTTGATTGAGTAAGCCAGTCAATCTACGCTTCTACGAGAATAACTACTGACCATCACGGTCTTCTGCATTTCCACTATCTTACCCTACATTTTTGCATTGATTTTACTGCTGATCGGAACAATTTCATCCATTGCCATTGACTACGAGAGCACATATCACTAATCCGCCGCTACGGCCGTTGTCTATAATCCAGTATTACAATTCTTTCTTTGATAGTTTATATTCTACATCCCTACTCAATAGTCATAAGTGTACAATAGAGTTCTTCGCATTCATTGTAGATTAGCCGAACTTCGGCTTATTAGTTGAGGTCATCGCAGTATTTTTCACCATTTCTGGAGAATGGCGTTTCAGGTCACCACAGATTTATCAGATAATATTTTGGAATACGAATTGAAATGCCGGCTAGTAGTGGCAGGTATAGACGTCAAATGTAACAATGGGGCATTAGCTACCTGTAAAATTACAAGAAACTGTGCTTGTGAAGCAGGGTAGGTCTATTGGTATATGGATGGTCGTGCGCTTTTGCTAAGTTGCAAAATAGAGTACAAAGGCTGAAGGTGGGGTGATTACTATGGGGATGGATAAGTTTGAGAGTTTTAATTGGGGGTGTTGAAGAGTTCTGAAGGTGGTATGAAAATCGTAGTTAGGTGTATAAATTAGCATTAGAATGGAGTCTTGGTCTAAAGACTTGTTGTGAGGATTTTACAACATAATAATTTAGAGTTAATTCGATAAAAAAAAACAAATTAGTGAAGAAGGAATATTAATGTAGATGATTTATGGTTTTATATTTAGACTAAAGGTGAAAAGTTAAAATAGGTACGATTTTATTATAATAACAGGAGATAGACTGTCTTAAGTTTCGATATTTTGTGAATCTCATTGGCTGGAAGGGGGTCGAACCTCACTACAGGGCAGCCATTCTCACCTAAACGACTAATACGGTAGAGAAGAAGGATAGTTGAACGTAAGAATATTCTACGAGACATTCTAGACTTCCTTAAGTAAATTTCATGTTTCCACTCAATTTCAATTGCCCTTTTTCAATTTCACAGTTTTCACCATAGTTCCGAATTGCTGCAAATTTAAAAATACTAGGAGGACGCAATTCTCTTTGCCTCACACCTCACATTAGACACACCAATGCCCAATAACACCAACAAAATCACAAGAGCCCGCGTCAAACACAGCATACATCCTCACGACCAACTCTTCTTCAACAAAGATCACACCATCAGAGATACCCGTCTCCCAACACTCTCTTTCTACATCCACCTCTTACTCCCATCAACTTCTTACTCTCCATACTTTCTTATACACAGGCCCGCCACCATTCGTCTCCACACGACCTTTCTCTTGCTTTTCAGATTTAGCAAGTCTATTCTTTGGCTGTAAGAACGAGTCAGTTAGTTTTAATCAACACCTAGTTAGTCAATTCGTGTCGTAGATTCTTCGTACAAGCGGCTTATAACATCCACAATGTCCTCCAGAATCGCCGAGATCATATCGAGAATCGCCATCCCCGCTGGTTTGGCCGTTGCATTGGGTCAATCTGCCATCTACGATGTCGAGGGCGGCAAAAGAGCCGTCATTTTCGACAGATTGAATGGTGTCCAAAAAGACGTCATTGGCGAAGGTACCCATTTCTTGATTCCATGGTTGCAGAAGGCTATCATTTACGATGTCAGAACCAAACCTAAGACAATTGCCACCACTACCGGATCCAAGGACTTGCAGAACGTATCTTTGACCTTGAGAGTGTTGCACAGACCAGAAGTGTTGAACTTGCCAGTGATCTACCAGAGCTTGGGTTTGGATTACGACGAAAGAGTTTTGCCAGCCATTGGTAACGAAGTCCTTAAGTCCATTGTAGCACAATTCGATGCCGCCGAGCTTATCACTCAAAGAGAAGTGGTCTCTGCTCGTATCAGACAAGAGTTGTCCAGAAGAGCCAACGAATTCAACATTAAATTGGAAGATGTCTCCATCACTCACATGACCTTCGGTAAGGAATTCACCAAGGCTGTAGAACAAAAGCAAATTGCTCAACAAGATGCTGAAAGAGCCAAATACTTGGTCGAAAAGGCTGAACAGGAAAGAAAGGCTAACGTTATCAGAGCCGAGGGTGAAGCTGAGAGTGCCGAAACTGTGTCCAGAGCTCTTGCTAAGGCTGGTGACGGTTTATTGATGATCAGAAGATTGGAAGCTTCCAAGGACATTGCACAGACATTGGCCAACTCGCCTAATGTTTCTTACTTGCCAAGTGGCAAGGGCAGTGGAGAAGGTGACAGTTCCAAAAATTCCTTATTGTTGAACATTGGACGTTAAGTGATCAATGTAAAGTAGAAGAATGTGCATGATAAAATAGGGAAGCGACCCATATTTATTCCTATCGTGAATTGGAATAGATTATCAAAAGTAGACGTTGCTTAGTCTTTGTAAATAGTTATACTCGAGAATGAAACGCAAATGAACATAAATCGTTGTAGAATGAAATTATGGTATTACCACTCAATGGTCAAGTAATTACATTTGTATTAGTATATTATATGTACATGATAAGCTAATTTTATGTTCCTAAATGTCCAATACTACCAACTCTTCGTTAATTCCTGGTGTTGTGATGCCATTTGAGATCAAGGACTCTATATCAGCCACTTCCTTGACACAACCACTGGATAAGTTTATGATCTCATCACTAGTCTTTCCAACAACAATATCGTCCTCAACCCTTACACCAATTCCCTGATAATGCTTGGGCCATCTATCGTTTTGTGGAATGTATAAGCCAGGTTCAATAGTAATAACATTGCCTTCCACTAAACGTTTGAACCTGGAAACCGATGGGATGTCATGCAAGTCCAATCCCAAATGATGTCCGATATAATGAGGATACAAAGTTCTTGAGACATCTTGTGAACTGACACCTTGGAAACCAGTTAAATTCCTCAACTCTTCAAGCAAGCACTTTACAGAAAACTCGTGAATATCGTGCAAGGATACCTCCTTACTTTCGTCACACATGTCAATACACTTTCTGTTGGTATTCAATACGGCTTCATATATATCTCTTTGCGGTTCCGTAAAGCCCTTTGGAGAATTGGGCCAAGTTCTCGAAATATCAGCACAATAACCACCCAACTTTCCGCCCGCATCAACGAATACCATCTCATCACGGAACAAGAGATCATCATTTCTTGTGTAGTGGATAGTCAATGCATTCTTACCACTAGCCACAACGGGGATATAAGCTTGTTTATCACATCCTCCTTTGACAAACTGGTACTCCAAGTACTTGGCCAATGTCTTCTCGGTGTAGATTGGAGAATCCGATCCCACTTTGGCCATGGCCTTGTTTATAGCTCTGCTAGATATCTGAGCTGCTGCTTGCATCACCTTAATCTCATCCGGCGACTTTATAGCTCTTAGCTCGGCTATTTTTCCAGAAAGCGGGTGAACTGGAAGCCCAGATTTCCCGATAACACCGGCGATTTTGCTTGCATTTGGACTGCTGTCACCCAAAGAGAAGAAAGACAGAAATCTAGAAGCAACATTGGCAGATGGACTCTTTGAGTTAGTCGCAGAAGGATCATCCCACAAGACATGGTCGCATTGACCGAGCAATTTTTCAATATAAGGTCTTGCCTTGTCTATGTCTTCCACGAAATCAGCGTTGAAGTAATCGTATGCTCCCTGTAGACCCAGTCTTTCACCTTCCCACAACTCTGTTTGGGGGTTCTTTGCTGGAACAAGTAAGTGTAGCTGCATGTCCTCAGGGTCAGAGTTTGGCCCGTTCTCGATGAGCGCCACACTATTTGGCTCCAACCATCCGGTCAAATAGTAGAGATCGTTGTTCTGTTGGAAGTCATAGAATACGCTGCCCGATGAGTACTTAACATTAGAACCCACCACAATGGCCAACGACCGAGGTGGAAGCGCTCTGGATAACATAAAACGCCTCTCCAAGTACTCTGCAGATGATATTCCTGGGGTTAGGTTGCCCCAAGTGGGTATGTAATGGGGTCTAGTCTCATGAGTTGGCTGGCCGGTGTTGTATGGAACCTCTAAGCTTGGGCGAGTCTCAATAGATAATGGTCTCGAGGCAATGAGGGTTCTACCGGTGAAATTTGCCAGAGGAAGCTGTCTGAAGCGCGAGAACAACCTTATCCTTGCTCTAAGCATTTTTTAGCCGTCAATGTCGGGATTTTGGTGTAAAAGTTGTTATGCTCTGCTACTGGTTAGATGTTAAACCTCAGAAGACAGTAGTGAAAATTTAGCGAGACAACTTCTAGCGAGAAAGGACGCTACATACAATTTAGCGAGGAAAAAAAAAGGTAGAAATAGCGAGAAGTGGGGACCCAGGGGAGGTTATGGCACGGCCGAAGCCAATTTCAGAAAACCACCTCAGACCTAGTGTAGAGAAGTGAAATATCAAAATAGGATTGTTATCTCCACGAAATCAGCTTCCATCGCAGCAACCGAGAAACGTTCACTGGATCCAAATTTGCAGCCTATTTCTCTGTCGGTGCTTCACTTTCTCACTATCATCGTATCTTCTCAGACAATCTCACGGCGACTCGCCCACCACACAGTGCTACTTACTGATCGTAATGGAAATCACAGCGCGACTCACGGTGCGACTCACAAATCTCTCGCTACACCTTACTACCGTCATCACGACGCGACTCACGAAACCTGTCGGTAATTAAAGAAGTTCTGACATCTGCGAACAATAGTGAATGGCTACGAGTTCATCTCCTCAATCAGTTGATGACTACATGCCTCACATAGTCTACGATACCTCAAAGGGGTTCTGCTACGGTACTGGCGACCGTGCCGATGAAGGCATACGGAAATCGCCCAGAACCATCGTCAGATCAAACGGTTTCGATCAATTGCCATGGAACGAAAGCTTCCCCACAATTGACGATGAAGACCACGACAACGAGGACAACCAACAGGGCCTCGGATCCGCCGCTGACGTGGAATTCAACTCCGTTGCACGCAAGAAGCGCCTCACCAAGCTGGAGAAGAAAGAGCAGCGCCAAACCAAGAAAATCAATGCTGCTAGATACAAGCATATCAAGAGATCACAGGAGTTGGCCGAGAATAACTCAAAAAGCACACAAGAAATCGATAACGAGTTATTCAATCCATTTTTGACTAGAACGGACTTGAAGGCACTCTACAACAAGATCATTAAATTAGCCAGTCCGAAAGAAGGTCTGAAATCTAGAGAATTCAAGATTTTTCAGTACCACTCCATCGCCCTTTATAGTTCCGATCTTGATCACATACTACCAGGTGAATGGCTCAACGATAATAATATTTCATTTGTCTACGAGTTGATTCACCAATTGTTTTTAAAAAGTGACGATCCAGAGAAAAAGTTCAATTACCAGATCCAATTGTTGTACCCTTCGTTGGTCCAACTCTTTTTGCATTTCCCTCTTAACGACGAGTTAGAAAGTATTCTTTCAGTCGACGAGTTGAAGAAACTGAAGTTCATCTTCATTCCCCTCAATTTCATAGATGACTACGAGGATGTTGATCTTGAAGACGGCAATAACGGAGACCATTGGGCATTGGGATTGCTCTCATTACTCGAAAATAAGCTTTACTTGTATGACTCTATGTCCATAGACAGTGACGGGATTTCGTCACAATCAGAAGAAAACTTGTTAAATGAGTTGGCCAAGAGATTGCAATCCTGCAAGAATATAGTTAAGAGCAACAAGCCAATTGAAATTGTACGAATGAAGTGCGATCAACAAGATAATTTTGACGACTGTGGGGTGTACTTGATCATGATTACATGCTACTTGATCAAACAGCTTCTCTTCAATGAGGAGGGTGTCGAGATAGACTTAGACATTAGTAAGGTGCGTCTCAATGCATTGAGTGGGCGGATGTACATGATGGAGTTGATATATAAGATGTATAAGTATATACAATAGGTTTCAACATATTAGACTTTTAATAATGCCTTGCGGTTACGTTAGGCACTTTCAGCTGAAGAACTTTTCAAGCAATGCACCACTCATGAGAGTGGCCAAGCTCTCCGCTTCTAAGTCGGCGGTCAAGCCAGTGAGATTATCCTGAACCTTTTGGGTTGCATGGCCCTGGTCCACAGAGTTGTTGTAAAATAGGTCTTGTTGAGAGTTAAACCCAATACCAATCTCTCCCAACCCGAGAGCTGCTACAACCGAGAGCAAAATCTGTGAGATTTGGGAGATGTTTGCTTCACTCAAGCTATTCGCATCGTAACCCAATAATTGTATGACTTTTAGACGAGGGGCCTGCCTTATAACGGAAATAATTAATAGGAAATTCTTGAGGTCAATTATTAGGCTCAAGTACCTTATGAATCTTACCGAGGCAGATACCGCAGATTGGGACTTTTGGTTAATGACGGGCACAAGATAGTCTAGGGTTGCTTCAAACATATCTTGAAATAAAGCATTGTCAACGAAGTTTGTCTTTACCTTCTTATTATCCGCTTCTGACAATGGTACCATAATCTCGTTGTAGAGTGCGTACTCCAAACTTTTCTCATCTACATTGAAAAGATCAAGCAATATGTCGTCGTTTCCAATATCCATCAATGCCAACGAGTTACACGGCTTTACGAAGATTGATACTATACCAAACATGCACAAGATGTCTGATTTCACAACTGGTACTTCCTTAGTTAATAATATCACTGGTGACAATTCTGAATGGTGATTCCATTGCTGCTTTATGAACAAAGAAACGAACTCTTCGTGGAACTCAATAAAGTTGAATTGCTTGAATAGCACGGTGAAGCTGTAGAATTTGATGAGCCAAAAATAGTAAAATTCGCTGTGATCTGAAGCATCTGTTAGCAAGAACTCATTTTTAGTGTAGTATGTCGTTACTTTCTTGCAAATGGCATCTAAGTTCTTGAAGTTGCCTGTCGGCACAGGGGCCATTCTTTGAGCGCCGTAGGAGAATCCTCTATCTGGAGGAGTTACGTTGGAGTTATCTAGGGGAAGCCAGATCAAATCGAAAATTCCTATCACATACTGGAAAAACGAATATTCTATGTACCTGTTGTCTCTCAATTGAGCTTCATCTCTTGGCTGAGTCGAGAACTGAACTACCACCGAATAGTTGTTCAAATGGCCGATAGCGTCTTGGTATTTTCGTTCTATGATACATATTACCACTGCTTTTCTTACACTGGCATATAATTCTATATTTTCCAGCGGAGCTGACGAAGCTGTAGATGATGTGTGAGTCTTCTTGAATAAACTAGTCAAATTGGACTGGTGTGAATCAGCCGAGTTCTGGACATTTTCTGCCCACCGTTGATCGTACGGACTCGGCTGATTCTGGGACCGGAGGAAGTCTATGAACGAGTTGAAGGACGGGTGGAGAGCGCCGTACTTGTCCATTAGTTGTAGACATCTTGAGGCTATTTCGATGCAGCGCTCGGCGAATTGAGCAGCATTTGCAGACTCCTGGTACTTATTGAAGGTGTAGGAGAGCTGATTGATGAAGAGAAAGTCTGTGTCGAGCGTGTCTTTCGGCGGTGTCATTGAATTCTGGGGTGGGCTGCAAGGGTTAGGATGTGGGTATTCTGTGGAATTGGCAATGAACGAAGCAAAATGGGAAAAGACTACTAGACACCAAACGAACAGAAGACAGATAAGAGTGTTGGTAGCGTGTAAAAAGGAATCCACTGCAAAAAGAGAGCACACCGCGGTACGGTACGGTGCAGTAGTGAGAGTAGAGAGTAGTGAGAGTAGTGAGAGTAGCGAGAGTAGTGAGGGAAACTAGTGAGTGGTGAGAGAATGGCGAGAGAAACTAGTGAGTAGTGAGAAAATGGCAGAGAGAGAGAGGTGTGTTAGTAGTGAGCGTAGTGAGTGGTGAGAGTGGTGAGAGCAGTTAGAGAAAAGTTAACTCTCTCAGAAAACGAGCTTAAGAGAGAGACTGCGAATGAGACAACATTAGAGAGTATTTAGATGACGTCCGTTAACAGGGACTATATAGCATTACATACAACATGAAGACCAACTCCTGTAGATCATATCTTTACAAGTCTACCACGTTGTTGCACTCTGCCATCGTGACTATTCTACCTGAGCGAACTACTCTCTGTACTTTCTATGTTCCCTTCTCTTTTCCTTCTAGTTGTAATCGTTCTTAGTGACAGTCTTAATTTGCAGCTACTCGCCCGGGATCATTAAGCACTGTAGATCCTCTTGTGGAGAAACGACACCAATACGAATTGCAATATGGATACTTCTTATTCTGGCTCTGTAGATGTATCTCGATATATCCGCAAAGTCAAACGGTTTGGCAAGTAGTTGCGATATCATTCCTTCTTTGGTCTCCTACAAAGCATATCTTCACAATGCACAATAACCACGATGTCACCAATAAATATATCCATTACTACATTAATTACTCTATAACCATACTTCCAAAGTATCACATTTTATGTCCCTGGTATTAATCCGTTCGCCATTAAGAATCGTATTATAACGACAAAGGTTCCGATTTCATGTCACCCACTACTCTTCACAACAAGATCAGACTCGTCAGGTAACTCGTACACACATCAAACAAGATCTGTGCACATCCCCAACTCAACGGGATCCACGTACTCATTGTCAAGGATCCAGCCTTGTAGATCGCTCCTAGCATGATTCCAATCACAGCACCAGAAATGAACCCTCGAAAGAGCCCGATTCCAGCATAGGCAAGCACTGTGACCGAACTGTTGACTACGGAAAGCTTCAGAATCCGCAATCGGTGACGGTAGTCGTTTAAAAGGTTGTGGAAAACTGAGATGAGGCCCGCAATGACATAGAGGGTGCCAAAGAGTATCAAAGTCCATGCAACTGTAAACGTCCAAATGTCTTTTGAGTAGTAAAGAAACAGCTCTTGGTACTTCTGGTGATGGGGACCAATCGGCCAGTAGAGAGAAGGAAATTCGGGTGTTGAATAACCTATGGGCACATTGAGTGAAGAAATAAACACTCTCATGATTGCAAGTGCTGTTCGGGTCTATGTAATATTCTGTGGTGTTGTTGGTATTGCCAATACGTTGTTATCAAGAGTTCAATGTTTAGATACTTTGGCGTGAGAATCTCGTTAGGGTGTCTCGCTAAAATAGTGGCAGCACTGGCCCTGTAAGGTATTATTTCTCGCTACAAGAACGTGATCTCGCAGTTTAGAGTACCAGTCCCCCGAGATATTCTGAACTTTGTTCCCATCTCATTCCAATTCTCCCACCCATTTCTCAGTACTGTCTCCAGCTTCTCTCACCAAATCTCACCAGCTGCCACCAGTTCTCACAAACCCTCGCTGCATTGCCACTAACCTAGCCCTCACTATATACACGCGCCACCCTCACCTCCAAAACGAACAATCGCCACCGCCAAATACAAGTAACCGCTACAACCTTTGCAACTACACCCAGTCATCGACACCTTCTGCCTTGAAAAACAGCTCCATACTTCAAAAACAAGTAATTGGCGTGGTAAAGAGTAGTATTCCCGTTTCCCGTCCGCTTTTTCTATCGTTATCACCAAAAATACTGAGTGTTCCTCATTCTGATCGTTTTTCAACCTCCTTCAAAAGCTCGGGTATAGAACCAATATAATCACCACAACTTCCAGAAATGTCCAGAAGATACGATTCCAGAACCACGATCTTCTCGCCGGAGGGCAGATTGTACCAAGTCGAGTATGCTCAAGAAGCCATATCCATGGCCGGAACTGCCATTGGTATCCTTTCCACTGAAGGTGTAGTCTTAGCGTGCGAGAAGAAAGTCACCTCCAAGCTCTTGGATAACGACGGATCTGCCGAAAAGCTTTACGTGATCAGTGATAACATGATATGTGCCGTGGCAGGTATGACTGCCGATGCCTCGATTCTCGTGAACAATGCCAGAGTCAACGCTCAGCTGTACTTGAAGACATACAACGAAGAGATCCCATGTGAGATCTTGATCAAAAGAGTCTGTGACGTCAAACAGGGATACACACAACATGGTGGTTTGAGACCGTTTGGTGTGAGTTTCCTCTATGCTGGATACGACGACAGATACGAGTTCCAGTTGTTCACCTCCAATCCATCTGGTAACTACTCAGGATGGAAAGCCACCAGTATTGGAGCCAATAACTCCGCAGCACAAACATTGTTGAAGAAAGATTACAAGGACGAATTGACGCTTAAGGAGGCATGTGAATTGGCCATCAAGGTGTTGTCCAAGACCATGGACTCATCGAATTTGAACAGCGATAAGATTGAGTTTGCCACTTTGAGCTTGTCAAAGACAACTCCAGGTAAGGTTCTTCACAAGATCTGGGGAGACAGCGACGTTGACGCTTTGATCAAGGAGTCGGGTGTTTTGGACGAGAAGAACCAAGATGACGAATAGATAGAGTAGAGGAGAAGTAAATGCATGTAATAACAGACAAGGTTGTGTTGCCGATTGTAGAGGAAGAGTGCGTTCGATTGTTGTTTAGTAAGATTTTGTAGAGTATCTTAGTACCTACTCATGGGATATGTTGTAATTGGCATACATGGGTACTGAATGTAATCATATTCAACTCAGGCACTGCCAGACTAAACTGCGATGTCACATAGTTAACATGTTCCATAGTTAAGGCTCAACCAAATCTCTCATACTTAACATCGCCATAGTTAAGGTTTTCGCAGTTAATTTTCCATAGTTAAGGCTCATAGTTAACTCACCATAGTTAACTCACCATAGTTAACAGCTTCATAGTTAACAGCTTCATAGTTGACGGCTTCATACTCAACAGTCATAGCTTACCCCATAGTCGATTCTCATGCTGAATCTCATAGTTCAAAACTCGTAGCTACTCTCTATTCTTCTTTACTCAAAGCTAGCGCTCACCTCCAATTGCACTACTGCAAAGATAGCACTCACTTCATACCTACTCTCTCAATTAACACACTCACAGAACTCTTAACACTCTCGCTGATCCCCTAAGTTAACGAATCCGCACTGTGAATAGCAATCAATTTTTATAGCAAGACGACTTACTTCATTGTCTCTGTCTGTTCTGGTCATACAGCCACTATATTTATATATATGCCTGCATTTCTATTCTGTTGCCATCAGTTCGTTCTCAATTTCTTTGGCGCTTTGTTCCGGTAGGTCAATTTTCCATAATCCTGTTTCTTTCCGCTAGAAGCTAGAACTGGACCATCTACTAGACCTCTACAACTCACCAATGGACCTTCTATCGCCTGGTATCCTCCTGGGCAAATCCCGGTCGCTGAAAATACTCAATGAGATCAACTCCAATAACAGAATCTCCCTAAGAATCAAAAGGAGACTCAAGGAAACAAATACACTCACCACGGAGTTTCTCTCCAACGAATTGACTGCTTTCTCCCAGCAATTGAACAAGAAACGCAATGAGGAGAAGACAGCAACACTTTCCGTTCTGGAAATTGCAAGCTTTGACAAATTCAACGAGCTCCAAGATTCATTCCAGAGTTTGTATTATCTCTTGGATTTGGACAACTTCAAGTTCAACAGAGTGTCTGCCATCAAATTGAACCAATTGAAATCGAACTACACAAAAATCAAGGATTTAGAGACTTCAAATAAGATAGATACAACAGCAGTGGATCAGATCAATAGCTCTACGAATGAATTGATTAACTACTACTATACCTATCTCCTTGCTCTTAATCTTTCCAATTCATTGATCTACAAAACCTTAGTTCTTAAGAACCAGAGCGTATACTGGGAGGAATTGTACAATTCAAGGTTCAACAAGCTCGTCTACTTTGTACAGACATCCCCTATTAAGCTCTACGAGTTTGGAATATCAATCTACGACCACATCACTGAGAGATTAAAGTCAGAGTACAATGACCAATTCTACAGAACCTCTGAGGTAGGAGGAACAGAAGAGGATAACTTGTTTTACTATAATTACCTCAAAGCGAAACACTATACTTGCATTTTCTACCAATCTGTGAAGAAGACAATTCAAAGTGCGTTTGTGAGCAATAACCCAACGATTTCTTTGGTTAACATCTCAGCTACAACCACATACAAATGGTACAGGTCTATAATCTTGTTTATATTGAAGACTCCATTCAATTTGGTGAACCAGGAAATCTCCAGAAAGCTAGAGCGAATCAATAACGAGATTGTCTTGAACACATCTAAGATAGATGCATTGTTGGCTACTAACTTTAATGACAAAGCAGAAACTTTGTCATCCTTGGAATCTATTCTATGCATAAAGGGCGATATTGACCATGAAAATAGCAGAATTTTCAATATTCTTGACTTCGTGCAAGAGCTTGATTCACAGTACAATCCAAGCAATGATGCTCCTTCATTCTTAACCCGTTATTGGTTGCCAATTCTAATTTTGGCAACATATGGACCATCGGAATCACGCAACATATACAACAACCGTGCTGAAATTGTTCAGTGGATCAAGCATAACTTGATTGACACAACTGTGGGATTTTTCAAGAACTGGCTCGCCAAACCAATAAATGATATGTTGAGCATTCTCCGTAATGATGAAGACATATCTATTACCTCTAAGGAATCTCTAAAGTCTGATTTGGACTCGTTGGAGAGAATGGTCTTGCAATTCCTTGATGACGAAAGGATAATTGGCATCGACAAGGCACAAGTCCATGAATCTATCCAAAATGGTGATTTGACTTTGTTGATGAGCAAATACGAAAACGAGATTCGCAGCCCCGTAAAGTCATTAGTGACGGGTTCCTTAGTACGGAACATACTCATTCAAATTCAGAAGACTAAGGTTGATGGTGGAATTGCTATTAACGGAATTGACAAATTGTTGAAGTCGCAGCAGTTGGTGTTTGGAATTGTATCAGTAAGTCCATCGCTCTTCATAGTATACGAATTGTGGAACTGGCTCACCAGTGCTAAACCAATTATGGTTAATGGTAAGCAAGTCAACATTATATGCCTCAAGTCATTGAATAATATTGAAAATTTGTTAGTGCTTTTGAACAATGAACAAAGAGTTGGAAATCCTGCTGACTCAAACTACGAGGGCCAATTGTTGATCGAGATTATTAACTTGATAGTTAGTGCCAATTTAATCATTCCAAAGCTGTTAAAAAAGGACTGGATCAGAGACTTAAATGAATTGAACAACAGTGATTTTGACATCGACACGAAGTTAGATCTCGTTCGTAAGATCTGGAACATGTATGGCCCATACTTCAGATGATTTGAGTACTTTGATAACTTTATTTGAGTTTGGGGATAGCTATAGCCATACTGCCATAAATTCTATATGATACAGATTGTATTTCTAAACATACATAAATAAACGAATATGACGAGTATTGCGCACATTTAACTTCTACAAAAGCTGACATACTGGAATAAATGTATTTTATCGAATAGCAGTATATAAAAGACAAAAGGAAATATCCTGTGGTTACTGCAAGTAGCAGCCAAAGATATCATACAGAAGAACTGAAAGCACACTATAAAGAACCGTAACTAATACATAAAATCGAATCATAAATTTAACTTTGAACTGAACGATGTCCTGGCATCTTTGTTTGGAGTTGCTGATGTCTAGCATCATGCTGTAAAAGGATGTTTGTTTACATACTAACACCCTACTAACTTGTTCTTTGGGAAACTATAGCCTCCATCGGTGAAAAAAGTAAGGTTGACATTTGAGTAAATATTCAAATGACTTTGGATATAGTCGTAGGTAGGATAGTCGCTTGGATCGCAACCAATGTTAATGGAATCCGCCGGTTGGTAGACTCTTACATAGTCAATTCTGAAGGTACAAGGGAAAATAATAGAGGGCCAATCTATGTAGGCCCAGTTGTTGGAAATACCAAGGTTCATAACAATTGACATTGGCTCTTTTGAGATTCTTCTCCATCCAATGTTACCGTTAGGATGAAGAGCATTAGAGTATACTGTGAAAGTAGGTTCTTGTCCTACGAACCAAGTGACATAACCCTTGTCATCATCGTTCAAATATTCGAAGCCGTATGATTGGAAAAGATGATCTCCATCTCCTCTCTCATACCAAGTCACATTCAAATTGGTCACACCTGAAATGGCTTGCTGGAAGGGCCCTCCAGTATAAGTGTTCATCGATGTCACAGATGCATTGTGAATCGACACAAAATTATAATCGGGATAGTACCAAATATCCATAGGAGCAATCTGAAGAGATTGTGACGCTATACCAAGGTTAGGATGAACAAGAAACTGATCCGTGCTGACTTCTGCTTCAATGACATCTATTTCGGGTGCACCTCTTCCCACACCAGGGTTGGGATGGTCACCAGCATTGCAAGTACAAGAGTTAAGTCTCTGGCCCGGTAAGTACGAAATTCCGTCAGGAGAAGACTGGTTTGCAGTGATTCCTACATCGCATGATTCATATGAATATGGCCATACTCCATCCGTAGTCGCTAAATAGCCTGGCCTCCCCAAGTTACCCATGGTCCACATACCTGGCCATAGTCCTGACACATTGCCATAGTTCGGTAACCTAGCGGACATTTCTATTTTACCTTCTGTGAAACAAAACTTATTCCATGTTTGGACCATACCTGATCTGTAGAATAAAGCATGATTTTTGAATGCATCCATACGGAGTGCTAAACTACCATTCGATGTAGTTACGGCATCTGGGTCGTACCACTCAAGGTCCTTTGTGGCATCGTAGTGGAGATCTGGGGCAGTGAAGAACTGGTCGTCTCCTTCATAAAATGTTCTGCCCTCAACGTTAAACTCGTCGCTGAAGACCAACTTCCACGTCGAGCCATCCATGGCAGTAGTCGTCAATGCACTATCCGGTGTATCGCTATCAACTAAATTTGTCCTTATTGCTGATAGCATTGGGTACAGATACTGTGTCAAAATCTCGTAATGCTCTGGGAGTTCATGAATAGTGGCACCGGAGAATGTAAGAGCTGGAAGGACAATGAATACAGCAACAGCTGCTATGATGAGGAAAATGACACCCAAAAGCCCTCCTAGAGACCGACGATCCATGGTCTTAAGATCATATATAAAACGATTCTTGTCATATTCCGCATCCTCTACCGGGTCTGGGTTATGAAGGTAGTCGTCAGGTTCCTTCTCGTCAATGTGCAAGGGAAATGAAGAAGCTGGATATCCACCGAATGGACTGAAATCATATGATAATGTATTGGAAGATAGAGAGGACGAATCTACCTCTTCTTTGGTTGATTTTGGTATTTTACTATTGGCATTAAGATTTTGTAATGATGTCATCGAGACCACTCTGGAACCTGCCATTGATGGATAACGGTCATATTCTGATGGACCTTGGATATTGTTGATACTGTTGGAAGTGTTGAGGCTTTGAGGCATAAATGGGGGTTGGGGGTTGCTGTATGGGTTGGATGTTATTGTGGTATTAATTGTGGAGTTAATTGTGGTATTGTTGTTATTACCTGATACCATATTCGTACTTCGAGCATTTGCAATGTTAGCAGGTAATGGGTCATCAGATGAGTTATCTGAAAGCAACCTCAGTGTGACACCACTCCCACTGTTACTGTAGTATGCATTGAACGGTCTCCCATATTGGTTGTTTACCTGGTCTTCTCCTGGGCTCTGGGAGTACAGAGATGCTGCAGAATGTTGTCTGGACTCAAATGAGGAGGACTCGGCTTCTGTGGAGTCGAATGGGTTATCAGTTGTGCGTGCCACTTCGGGCTTAGGCTCGTTGTAAGTGAGATCCCTTCGAGCCATAGTGTTCTTGGGGAGTATTTTAATCAGTGAGGGCTCCTCTGGAGTCCTAGTCACCAATTGGTATCGGTGGATGTGGCTAATGTTATAAATAGAGATGAGTGAATTCTCGTAGCGCTTGTTTGTTTACACGGAAATGGCTGCAGGAGATAAGTTTAGAGCGGTGCGGCGCGAATTTAGCGAGGGCTGATTAGTGAGACTGAGGGAGCTGGTGGGGTGAAAAGGATCCAGCGTGTAGTGAAATGTAGATTGACGGGAATTGAATGAGACTAGCCAGGGTGGTATTTGCTGCCTGGGACGTCCTACTTGTGTCTATATGGGTCCAATTTGAGCGAAATTAGTATTGATTTGCTCAAAGTGTCGTGATGTATGCGGTCTTCTTATGTGTATGTTTGTGACTGTGTAAGTTGTCACAAAGAACCATACAGGGAACAAAGCGGGGTGATAAAGGGGATGGAGCGAGTGAGCACAGCTTCGGGATGGTTGTGAAGTGTGAAGGTAGCAGGAATAGCAAGAAACAAGAAAACAGTGAAGATGAACTGCTTCTAACAACAAAAGAAGAAAAAGAAGTAAGCGTGAATATTTCAGAAATAAAGTTACTGACAGAATAATGTGTGGAAAGCAGAATGAAAGTGAGCGAAGTTACGGTACGAGACATTTTGTTGCAGTAAGCGAATAATGCCCCTTTAACTACAGAAGAGAAACTATTGAAATTGGGTTAATTCATTAATAGGAGTATGTAGAACCTATAGTGGTACTTCGGGGCTATCAGGTACGTCATGTATATCAGGTACAACAATACCATCGACAATAGACCATAAGGCTAAAATGGACAGTAGCGATGATATGAAATGATGTAATGCTCTGCGTACGATAATGTATGGGCGCTGCTAAATTTAACGTAGTACACATGAGCTCAACAAAAGTTCCCGTCCTTTTCCCGTAGCACCATTCCATTGCCATACAAAAAGTGTAATTGTTCAATTCCAATTAATCTGTGCTTTGTTGACCTGTATTTCATTGCGTTGAACTGAGGAAAGGCGGTTCGTGGATATCGTCCACACTGAAACTCTAATTACTACCTGAAAATCATGTTGCTCTAACGCTGTTCCTACACTGCCTTCCTACAAGGATCTGAACACGCCACGCGGTCTCACAAATTTATTGTCGTGCCATTCCAGAACGAGCTGCGAGATCCTTAATCTCGCTATCTGCCTCAATCTCACAAGAATCTCTCGCTATGGATATCTCGATTTAGCGAGCTCCTGGATGATTCACTAGGGGCATCGTGGTCGTGCATAGCCTTGATTTTGCAATCCTTTGCTGTTCCAAGTGGACATTTGGAATTAACGGGGTGGGTACTGTTGAAGGTGGGGGATCGGGATCAATGACACGATAGAGGAGTGCATCAGGTCGGAATATTGAGAGGAGCTTGATTCTCTGTAGACAAAAATGGGCTTATGTTATGTCTCGGCTACGACCTGCTTAATAAGATCAAAAAGCAGCTTTGGAGTATTATAGGATCATGGAAGCTCATACAAGACCAGGAAGGATTGAAAGAAGATTGGATATGAGATCCGTCCACAACTCCTTTTACTCCTTGATCTCGTCTGAAGAGCCAATTTCATGTTCAATCGTTGATCTTGAGCGATGAGCATATAAGTCAGTACCTTTGTTACACCCCATGCACCACCCCATTAAGGGTTACATCGATGAGAGCCAAGAAGAATGGTATTATTTATTGTGTTCTATATTTCCGAAGTCTATAGAGGTATTGTGGCCTGGTATTCTGTAATTACCTTCACATAAGCTTCTACCTACCGACACATTCATTCTATTTCTCTTATCGGGGCATCCGCTCGTTTGTGTTGCAGCCATTTCCATTTTCGCAAACATTTTTACTCCGTTCCCTCGGTAACGAAAGAGCACAATATACGTTGATAAGCCTCATCACATAGCAAGTTGTAGCCATATAGGTTGAATACTAACTAGTAATTCGAAGCAGAAAGTGTGGAGAGAAGCTGTCGTTGATATGAAAAGGGGCGTAGATTCTAAAAGGGCACGTCCTCTTATACTACCATTAAGCGTAAAAGTGAGTCTATAACTGATGTTGCAGCCAAACTAGTAATTTCCGAATTGGTGTCGTAAGGTGGACTAACCTCTACAACATCACCACCGACCAATTCAATTCCCTTGAGGCCATCAAGAATGGTCAATAACTCTCTGCCGGTGAATCCTCCAATTTCCATGGTTCCAGTTCCAGGAGCAGTAGCAGGATCCAAAACATCGATATCAACTGAAATGTAGACTGGGTTCTTCTTGATGGCATCTTTGAGTTTCCTGATTATGCCTGCAACACCAATTCTATCGATGTCTCTAGCACTGATGATATTGAAGCCACATTCTACGTCATGCTTTCCATCATATGCTTCGTCAATGTAAGGTGCTCTTATTCCAACATGGAAATTGCCTTCTTGCTGGATGTAGCCTTGATCATGAGCATAGTGCAAGAATGTTCCATGATTTAAAGACATGTAGTTGGTGATTCCACCTCCCAACACCTTAGGGTCCCAGGTATCGATGTGGGAATCAAAGTGAATGATATGAACAGGTTTTCCTAATTGCTCCGAAACGGACCTTAATGCCATTAATGTAATGGTATGGTCTCCCCCTAAAGTAATAATTTTAGGAACTTTGTTGACATTTCCATGGTGTCTATGAATAGCTCTTTCTCCCCTATATAATTGGTTCAAAGCAATTCTGTTGTCGAAGGGAGATAAGGAGACATCACCACAATCCACAATAGTATAGTTGTGGGTTGTTTCATCATAGGGATTGACTGGGTAGTTCTTCCTCTTCTTGGTGGTTCTGGTATGAGCATCTCCTATTCTTCTAGCTGACCGCCGAATGGATTCCGGTCCAAATCTAGCACCCGGCCTGAATGACACTCCAGTGTCGAAAGGAGCACCTACGATTGCAATATCTATTTTGTGTTCATCAGCGTCATCCATTAAGTCTGGATCGAAGCAATTGAAGTGCTGTAAATGGGCATACGTCAATATTCCTCCGAAAATGCCCTGGTCCATAAGTATATCAGATGTATCGTCATTAGAAGGAAGCTTGACTTTTGATTGCATCTTCAAGTAGTGTTTGTGAGCATGATCGAGTTGTTTATCCGACAATGTTTGTAGTGGATGGGATTTGAAGTGAAAGTCGTCCTCCTCTTCATTTTTTCCTTGAATGTGCCCACGTTCAAGCATACTTCTTCTATGTTCATCCGATTCCGGACTCAGGACTACTTCTCCATATAAGCTATCCATGAACGAAATGTACTCTGGGATGGAGGGTGTGTCAAGGATCTGGGGAGTCTGCTGAACCCAGCACGCTACCTGGACGCCAAAGCCAAATCCGGCAGCTATTGACAACTTTATTAACTTCATGTCACTCCTAGAAACGACCTAATTATTAATTATTGCAAATAAATTAAAACTGGAGAAATTCGGATTATTTTATATTTTTGGAACCCTCTTACATGAGCGCATCTAATTTCTTAATATGGTAATGCGCCAGGAAAAGCGGAATTTAGGGCTAGCTTATAATGCATAGTGGTAAACTATAGGGAAGTGAATATTACGAATAGTGTATCGTTCAGAGAGTTCTTGAATGATTACAATGAAGAGTGAAGTGCTTAGCATGTATTGGACATTAAAAGTATATTAAAAATTAGTGGGTTGAGAATTAAATCATGGAATAAATTGTGTTCTTCATGAGTCACTATGACTATTCGATTGTGATGACTTTGACAAATTCACCTTTGTCGTCGTAGACTTGAACAACGATGGGTTCGGTACTTAACTTGTCAAAGGACTCTTCCAAGGAGTGCAAGGCACGGCTGGTCTGGTAGACAACCAAAGCCATGATGGCAAGGAATAATATGACGAAACGACCAATTCTGAAGTATTTTGACTTGAGAACGGGTGTCGAACGATCATAGTAGTCATCTGGACTTGGCGTTGGGTCCCTTTGGATGAGGCTCTGTGAAGATCTGTTTTCGTCTTCTTCGTATTTGTAAGACGATTCCGGTGAAAGAACGGACTCTGTGTCTGAAGTTTCGTCTTCATACAGCTCAACTTTCACTGAAGCCGATTGTGTAATAACAGCATTCTCTTGCTGGGTTAAGGGGTCTGTTGTTTCAGGGTGTAAGTAGATGTAATTTGTTGCTTTAATTGCTGGTCTAGAGACGTTACTGTTGTCGCCAGAGCTATCGATTAGCCATTCCTCGTATGGTTGAAGTGAAGGAAGGTGGCTCAAAGGTAGGACACGACCGTGCATAGTGTTGGAATTGATATTCTGAGCTGAGGAGGTGACGTTCTCTTGCGTTTCAATGACATAGTCATTCTGTCTCATTTTCATCAACGTCGATGGGTGTTTCATACACATGGTGGTGGTGTGATAACGGGAAGAAAGGAGAGTTGTGTGACCGACAAAATGTCTAAAAGAATATAGCTATACAATTATAAGAATCAAGATCAATATAAATGCATAGAGATATATGTATATGTACTTATATATAGATATAAATATAAATATAAATGCACAATTCTATACAAACAGAAGATATATAATATCTTTAATATCCACCATTTAATAATATATATATATTAAATTTAATATGTAGTGATCACTGACGAAACCTCTACCAAGCAGTAGAATGAAGCCAGGCTGTGTGCAGAATAAGCACGGAGGCTTAACTGAGCCTTGTAGAATTGAGTTAAACTATTGGTGTTTACTAAATTTAGAAGGAGCAAACGCGATTCACGGAAGAGGTGGGTAATGGAGATTAGTGGTTATAAGTGGAATGATCCTTTGATGGAGTAGCGTATACCCTTAACTGTGAGTAGTTAAATAAATAAGATTAACTGGAATTCATTTGAAGACGAGTTTGAATATTCATCGGATAGCACGTTAAATAATTAAAATGCCAATTAAAGAAGACTCGAAGGTTGCAAAAGTTGTCTCTTCATGTGAAACCAATTGCAAAATAATAAGGAATGAATATGAGTTATCTGAACACCTCTGTTTCTAATTATGCTATTATGTGAAGTATCTAGCTGACGTCAATTGAACTCGTTTGATTATGCTGATATGAATAATAGCTCTCTAACACGAGATACACTTGAGGAGTGGTTTAAAGATCAATTTTAAGTGCAATTACGGTACTAATGTATTATAATTGTAACGGAGCATGAGTTTCGAAAATTAGGCTACTCTATTTTCATATAACAAATTAATATATTTAACTGTATACTTTGGGAAATTACTTATGAACATAGCTATGCTATTCCAATACCGCTATTCTCTCATAATATTACAATAGTACCTCTATCATAGTGCAAACGGCAAGTAAATATCTTAAATACAGAAAAAAAAAACTGCTGCTGAACTTCTATCCTTATTGTCCATTTTACTCAATCTAACCATCTCTTTCTCTTGGTGGCTCCACTTAACGTAGCTTTACTCACTCTCTCACTTGCAGGGTAATAGTAAGTTGGGTATGGTGCTACAGTGGCCCAGTTAGGTAAAGATGTAGGTGTATAGTCCCAACCTGGGGTGATTGTGGAATACACAACAGGCTTGGTTCCCTTGGTAGAGTAAACTGTGCTGGCACTAGTAGGATATCTCATTGACCAGGTGGTGGCAGTAACTGCACTTCCTGGCTGTGTTTGCATGGGAGCAAATCTATAAGTTCCTGTTTGTAACGTATAAGGAACAGTGAACGATTTAGAATCGTATGTAGTTGATCCGCCGTTAACATTAGATGTTCCTGGAGCGGGAACCGCACCAGTATAAGTTAAAAGTGTCAGAGGACCCCCCATATTAGTCAAGTCAAATCTGTCAGAGTAATGGAAAGAGGTGGAACCATCAGCGAATACACAGTACACTTGAACGAAATACCACCCTGAACCGTATCTACTGGCATCAAATTGGGCATTAAACGAGTTTCCGGTTACTGTCTTTCTGTATAAAAGTGGGTTGTTTTGGTCACAGCCATATTTTGTTTCGGTTTGACCACTACACATCAAGATAGTGTATGATTTGACATTTTTCAATGAAAATTGATCAGATCCGTCGTCACTGTCATCTGTCCACGAAATTTTGAATGATACTTGGCCTGTAGCACCGGAGAATTTGTCTCCTTGCTTTGGAGCGTTGATGGAAACATCTGCCGATGCCATCTGGGAGAACAAGAAAACTGAGCACGTCAAGAGAAACGAGACGTAGCTTATTAGATGCATTTTGAGTATATGTGACTTGGTAGATGTGATATGATGCGATGTGGCTTGTTTTGGATGTTACTTCTGGGTATTTTGTTTGGCAAAGTAGCAGTCTGTAGTTGATGATTTATAAATAGCAAATGAACTCTAATGGCAAGTAGTTTTCGATAGATATGCTAGATTTAGTAGTAAAACGATTGTGGAGGTATTTGGGAACAAAAGAACAGTTTGTCTAACTCGCAAACACTGGATTGTTGCTTCGTACCTGAAGTTCGACTAGTTTGTGATTTGCGATGTGTTGGTTCAATTACAGTCTCCTTGGATAAACACAGGAAGAACACTGCTTGATATGACGACAGGTGTTCTGGCTTTCTGCAAAAGGGGCCGCTTCAAAATTTGGAGCAATCACAACTGAACCTCTGTGGTAACTTGGGATGTACTTCAAGTTCTACCTTATGATATAAAATTGTCCACTAAACAGAACTGGTCTTTGAACATTAGCAAATGAAATGGATCTTCCTTTGTTAAGCGCTGTGTATTTGTGTCTTTTTTTCTTGAGGGAGGCGCCTGCATGTAGATCCGCTTCGCAGAGCGAGAAAATGCGTGTTGATGGTCGTGCCGTGCCCGATGTTTATTTTTGGAGTGAGGCAGAGTTTCTTTTTGGGTCGTGTCAAAGTGGAAGGGGCAGTGTGCGCGTGCTGCGAAAATGGAGGAAAACAGGCTGCTTGGTGGATGGTGAGTCGTGTAAAGACGACATGTGACGTGGTCTACAGGCTTTGTATTGTTGCACTATTGTAGTAGTGTACGGTTGCATAGCGCGTAGGATTAATGTGGTTTGGAACCTGAGCGTGCATGTAGCAAACGTCTGTACGGAGGAATATCGTTGTCTATGCTTAGTCTTTGCTAGTTGGAATTTCTTGTGCTGCATTTCGTGGTTGCGACAGTCCAAGTGTAGATTAGGGAGTGGTTAGCTTTATTAGGATCAGTCCTTCGATACTGAAGAATAGCCCTAGGAATGTATATATCTTATTCTGTTAGTCTTGAAATAAATTTCACCCTAGGAGGATTGGTCTACGCTAAATAAGAAGAGACTCAAAACATTCAACTACATAACATTTCTTGATTTTATTCATTTATTAGTAATCTTTCTAGCTAAAATACATTGATAAATAAGGTGGCTACCAAGAATCCCATCATAACAAGTTTAACCGAGAATCTGATGGTAGCTCAGCATGCAAATGTTAATGCCAAGTTGTTAATGGCGAATATTACGACCTTTCGTAATTCTTGTTAAATTCACCATTACCCCTCCAGTACACTGAAGTGTAATTGAAAAGCAAGTTTAGCGCTTAAGCCTCTTGTGCAAGCCTCCGCAATTACTGACTTTCTTCATCTTTAAAAGAACGTTGCATTAAGCGATATAAACTATAAAAGGTTGACGAAATGCCATTCGAACATGTCAAGACTGCGAATGAACTATAGTTAGCAGTCGTGAAAACCCCATGAGCGAGAGACTTTTTAATCTCTGAAGATTTTCCCATATGTAAGATTAGAAATTTATTGCCTTCGCCAAACATGTAGTACTTTCCAAACCGAGTGTATCCGCCAAGGTAGAGCACATAGCTAAGAAATATAGGGGGAAGGCGACTTATTAATAAGATCTAAAACCGTTATTTCCATGGCACGCCCATGTCATCGCTTATTTTGACCCGGGGCATGCTTCACCAAATGGTTGTCACTAGCGTCTTACTAAAAAATAGAAATCTCGGAAATCGTGGGGAAATCAAAACATCCTATGGCTAAGGTGCCTGAGACCGATTGGAAAGAGCCGTTCATTATTACATAGAACGTGCTGTCATTTATTTCCCAGATGGAAGTGAATGAGCAGAGAAAGGAACTTTCATCCGGAGATCACTTCAAGCACCGACGTTACTTAGTCATGGAGAGATCGGCACCTAGCTGTCATGTGCCAAAATCAATTCTTCACCCGCAAATAAAGATTAAGGACTGTCGATAATGATGTCAATTACACATTGTACACTTACACAATGCAAAAGAGAGATCTAGCGAACTTGAGCGCGACCTCTGCAGTAATCGAAGAATTCTGTAAATTGCTTCCATGTACTCCGGCCCTCTTCACAAGATCACTGCACACCTCTTCCACAAGAAGCAAACCCGCACGGTAATAAGGCGGAAATTTGTGTTGACAATTCTGTTTGACCGGCTGACATGAAGATGGAAATTAGCCGTTGTAGAACCCATACCCGATTATTTTCTGCAGCAAGTAAGGTTGACTCATGGGGTATCTATTGTGTGCTGTACGACCAGCGATCAAGTTCTACATTGGACCTTGATATGCACTGGTGGTTACGAGCTACTGCAAACGGGCAACAGGTTTTGTTTTAGCCGGCTCCGAGCAAAAGTGCACGTCCTACAGCCGATGGTGCCTCTTACCAGCATCGCATGGTATCGAGCCCTTTCTGGTCGACCTTTATTCCCGAGAGCTCTGATGCACTTCTTTATCCGTACAATAGCACCAACATTAGTTCAAAATACTCCAAAACTACTCTTGACAACTCAGCTATTCAAAGGCTGCCTCGTACATCACTATCGTTCCCACACAACTTATAATTAATGAACCATTCAATATTATGCATGGCAAGCCCATGTCGGCTGACTAGAATGTTACCTGCAGCACGGCCGATAAAATATTTTGCAGTCCTCAAATGTTTTGTTTGCATCCTCTCGGGAACTTGCTGTGAAAATTTAAATATCTTTTCATCCGAAGGGTCCCTACGCTGTAACAAAGAATCGGCAAAATATGATTACATGGTTTGTATGTCCGTATGAGTGCTTTATACATATGGGGGATAGACCCGGAATCGTTCGTGAATCATGCGGTTAGTTTCGTCGATTTTGCTGCACTTTTCTACCCGTCACGTACAACAGGTCAACTGTATTATTATGCGCGAGCTGCTTTGACAGCAAAGGCTCATTTGAAATAGGTTAATGCTCTAGTATTCCGTGAAGTATCCTTGGCTACCTCGCATGGATGCCACCTAGAAGCTGGCACTCTCTGAGAAAAAAGGAAATATTGGTTAGTCATGAAAAGTGTGACTTGTGTAACTACTTAGTGAATATTGAGCTGCTCGGAATTAAGACAGCGTTCGATTGAATGCAAAGTATATTTATTCACTACTGTCATTTCCTTTTCCCCATGAATCAAGATTGAAAGAATGATACACTTGATCTACTTCCGAAGAACTGAATCAAATACAATGAATTTTAGTAAACTGTGTTTATTCCTATTTCTATATACATGTAAAAGTCATAATGCGTATGTCTATATGTGTAAGCATGGTATAGTACCAGTACTTCAATCTATCAATAAATCACTAACCCTTGTAGTGAAGTTCCCATAAATAAATCCCCCAAAAAATACAAACCAAAGCGTAAGCGTTACTCGTTAATCTACGTCAAATCCTTCAGCTCTAAGTAAATCTGACCAGCTTCTTTCTTTCAGCTGCAAATACAGTATGTCCCTCTTCCGGGTTGTAACTCCACATGTCTGCGTAGTCATCATCATCACCGTTAGCTTCCGGGTAGTAGCTGTACGATGACTGGTTACTATGCACCAATTTAATTGGCATCTCAATAATGTAGTCTTGCGCTAAGAAAGGGTCGTACTCGTATGACGATAATTGTTGGTAATCCTGTTCGTCTACAACACTGTTGAAGTCGTCGTCATTGACTGAAGAAAGCGAACGAGGAACAGAGTTGTCGATGGACATTGGCCCCACTATTATATTCGGAGGCGATGTAGAAATTGGAGAAGTTGGTAAACTGTTAGATCTACCGGCTAATGCGTTTGAAGAAGAAATAGTAACTTCTGGGGTTCTCTTGGCATGTGTTCTATTTACCACCGAAGGTGATCTAGAACGAGAAGCCGATTCTGACGATCTCTTACAAGGTATGAAGCTTCCACGCTTTCTAGTAGGAGATGTTGAAAACTCAGGATCAGCCTCCAATGATGGCTCAGCCGTGATACCACGTCTTGGTTGTAACTTTCCCTCACGCTGGAGTTTGTGTCTGAGGTAGGTCACTGGGAACACCGTATGCCATAAGACATTTGTAACAAGGTCCAAAGAGCCGTACATGCTCATTAATAGTGTATTGGTATTGAGGTAAAACCGAGCTGCTAATAATAGTAGGTAAGAAGTGTTGTCAATGGTGTGAACTACTGGCAACAATGGAAATATATGGCAAATGTATAATAGCTAGTACAGTTCTAATGTTACTTGGTATTTTAATATATTTCGTTTTTACATTTTCAAATTAACAGCATTTGCAAATGTTTATATACTTAGAAGTTGCCATCGTTTAGAGTTATCATAGTACCTCAGAACAGCAAGTAAACGAAGCACATATTTCATATGCAGAGAAGCAAAAAATAATAATATGGCGCTTATTTCTTGGATTCTAGTAATGGTTATTAATGGGTGCGGAGTTTAAAGGGTGGTGCGGATGCTTACGCTGCCTCATTGGGCTCTGGGTAGGTAAGAACCCCGGGCTAGTGAGTTCAGAAGCATATGGAAGATACGAGGAGGTGTTTTCCTTTCTTTCCTTTTATTTTTTGATGCCAGTCATGGTAATAATTGTAATCACTCGCTCCACCGAAGTCTAATTTCGGATTCGGTACTAACTTTGAGAGCATCTTTTTTTTGTTATAGCCGTTAATGAAAAGTTTATTTGCGGGAGGCGCGTGCAGGTTGACCAGCGGTCTGCGCAAACTATTTCTAAACGAAGTAACCTCTTATTTCCACCGACCTCCGCACCGGATATTTCCGCAAAAGTGCAACTCCGTGCCCCGGTAAAACCGCACTTGAGTAGCACATAGGTGGAAACGGACATGATAATTAATGCAACTTCGAGAGGTGTGTTTGGCCACCGTTCACGTTGTCTTGCCACCACGATTGCACAATACGCCCAGGAAGGTCTTCCGGCTGTGCCAAATACAGATACCAAGTAGTGCAAAGCGGGAACTTTATTTCTTGGACATGGAATCTTGTTTCCCATTATTAATCCAGTTGGAGGTCACAAAATAGCTAACGCCGCTCCTCACGTGCAGTACGCGATGTCGAAAATCAACTTACGAGGCGACTAAGCACGAAGATCACGTGAATGCGAACCCCTTACAAATACATTAGAAATGTTCACAAATACATTAGAAATTCTCAAAAGCAATGAGATGCAAAATAATATATCTACAACGTAAAAGCTAATTTATGACTAATTATTTTACTCTGACGGAACTGATACCATTTTGTGCTGTTGTAACGCTATTCCGTTTTTGTCTCGTTGATACGTTTGCCGTACCAGGGGAACCTTCGGAACATGGATATCGAAAACAGGAGAGACTTCTCCATATTGCCTACATTGAAAGTTGAGCCTCCTGCGTGGGTTCAGCCTTTCCCATCGTAGTTGCTCATCTGAAGACTATGCAGAGATAACTGTAGAAAGCTGCAACAGAAAATACTCTGGACAACAACTTGGCAAATAAAATTATTAGTACCTGTATTTCGAAGCACCCTTTGATTGATAATCTACTTGATTTAGATCAGCTATAACCCCACTTCAAGAAATGAGAGGTAATTGAAGAGTAAAATCCCGAGTAGAGTTTGAGTTTGTATTTACAAAACTACGGCTAAATTTAAATTTATAGTCGATTTGGCCTGGAATGAGGCAGTGACCTTCCATGAACGGCGGGTTAGCTTCAGCCATACGTATACACGGAGCGTATAGCTTTCAAGTACACAAAATACGACAGAAAGCCTCGTTGTACAGTATTGGAACTTCAGGCAATGCATAAATGGATTCCAGAATTGGTTGTCCAACCTAAAATAACCACAAAGTTACAAGCATATCGAATCACAATACCTAAGTCAGATTACAAGGGGAAACTACTCTATTCGGATGTTCTATGCCCATTATATTCCGTTTTGCTTTTCGGATGAACCGTATGAAACGTGATAGAACTAACTTTAAAGTGTATTCGCTGTCCTCTGTACCGCAGGGCTTAAACAATATACCCCAACCAGTAGTCACTCCCCTTTGGACCATAAAATATTTAAACTCTTATCAATTGACCATAGCCACGAATAATTATTTTCCCATACCCTCCATGGGATTTGTGTATGCAAATTGAAGTAGCCAATTACAATTGTGTGGTGGAGTGTGCTGATTTCTATGATCTTCTATGGTACATAGGAATAACCACTAGTTTCGATATTTATTTATTTGACTGCACATACGAAACAATTGATTTGTGGTGAATAGTGGTTTGGTGTCATGTTTGGAGAGACGAAACTTCCGCTTCACCTTGTGACAAGCAGACTTTTGTATCATTCCCCAGTTTTGGATGATGACATATGGAAGGAATGACGAATCAATGATTGACGTCCCGGAGATTAAGAGCATTTATCTTCCGCAACATCCATTTAATCAGAGGGAAACTTCAACTGGTTCCATTCCACTCCATCTCGTCAAGCATCTTCCTGGTGGCATTGAATCAGATACGCCATCTACCATTTCCATCTCAAAAGGCTTTTTTGCCACTATTGCGCTACCAAACTGTGACTTGGCTACCATGAAATATGTCATCTTCCTAATCGGTAGCGCTTCAATTTCTACCTTGCCGCTAACCGCTAAGCTCCTTTGACATAATTGCCTGATCGGGCCTTACCCGCGCGGATAGCAAGTGCCAAAAATTTGTCTTCCCCAGATAAATATAATTCAAATGGTCTTTGCTATTCTTTTCAGTTTAGTATTCTTGTTCCTCTTCTTTCTGAAATTCTTAGTCATCACCGAGAAACTGTAATAGAAATAAGTCTTGGATAACCTTAGACACATAGAATAATGGCACCAACTTTCAAAAACCCAGAATTGGTACAGACGAAACCATTCATCAATGGTGAATGGTTTGAGTCGAAATCATCGAAAACTTTCTCTGTCTACGATCCGGCAACGGGCGATAAAATAGCAGAATTGCCAGATATGACCCCAGAAGAGATTGACTACGCTATTCAAGTAACTGAGGATGCTTTCCGCAAGTTCAAACACACTTCTCCTTACGAAAGATCCAAATGGTCTCGTAACTTGTACAATCTTATCATGGAGAACGTGGAAGATTTGGCCAAGATTATCACCTGGGAAAACGGTAAGTGTTTGACCGATGCTACTGGTGAGATTAAGTATGCTGCTTCGTATTTCGAATGGTTTGCTGAAGAAGCCAAAAGGTTGTATGGTCACACCATCCAACCTTCTAACCCCAACAATAAGGTTATCACATACAAGCAACCTGTCGGAGTAGTTGGATTACTTTGTCCTTTTAACTTTCCAACAGCTATGGGAGCTCGAAAAGCAGCCCCTGCTTTTGCTGCTGGTTGCACTGCCATTCTCAAGCCAGATGCCCAAACTCCTCTCTCGTCATTAGCCCTTGCTTACTTGGCTGACAAGGCTGGTTTTCCAAAGGGTGTGTTCAACGTAGTCTTGGTTTCAGCTGAAAGTACTCCAATGTGCGGTTTGAAATTTTGTGAATCGAAGCAGATCAAGAAAATCAGTTTCACGGGTTCTACTCCAGTGGGTAAGTTGTTGATGAAGCAATCTTCTTCGACCTTAAAGAAATTGTCAATGGAATTGGGCGGTAATGCACCAATTATTATCTTTGACGATGCCAAATTGGATATTGCTGTTGAGCAATCAATTGCATCTAAGTTCAGATCCTTGGGTCAGACTTGTGTTTGTGCCAACAGAATCTACGTCCAGCTGGGTGTTTACGAAGAATTTTGTAAGAAGTTCGCAGACAAGGTCAATCAGTTCAAGATTGGAAACGGATTCGACGAGGGTGTCACACACGCTTGTTTGATTAATGAACGTTCGATAACCAAGGTAGAGGACCACTTACAAGATGCCATCGATAAGGGAGCTCATGTTCTTGTTAAAGGTGGCAGATTGCCTAAATTGGGCCCATTATTCTACGCTCCTTCTGTTGTTAAAGACGTGACTCAAGACATGAGAGTCATCAACGAAGAAACATTTGGTCCTTTGGCTGCTATTGTCAAGTTTGACAATAAAGAGGAGGTGTTGCACTGGTGTAACGACACCCCATACGGATTGGCATCTTACGTCTTTTCTGAAAGCTTAAACAACATTTGGTATATGTCCGAATACTTGGAGTCAGGTATGGTATCAGTCAATACCGGTATCTTCACTGACGCTGCTATGCCATTTGGAGGTGTAAAGGAGTCCGGTTTTGGAAGAGAGGGTTCGCTCTATGGTATGGATGACTACACAGTGTTGAAGTCAATTACATTAGGAAATGTCTATCACTACGATGAGAAGTAACAGCACTTCCAAGATGAAGACTTCGAAGCATAAAATATTTAAATAAAAGCCAGTTAGTATTTGCATATGTTGTATCATAATTATTATACGGACACCATGTATGTATATGTATATGTATATGTAAGAGATCAGAGAATGTGTTCAATATATTCTTTTCATTCCTCTTTTAGATGGACTTTTTAGCTATATTCAATTTCTTCTTATTACAAAGCTTCAATAAGAATAGAAGAAGCTCCACCTCCTCCATTGCAAATTCCTGCTACTCCCAATTTGGTTTTGGTTGGCTCTTGATGCAACACATTCAATAAAGTAACAACAATTCTGGCTCCGGAACAGCCCAAAGGATGGCCAATGGCCACAGCTCCTCCGTATACATTCAACTTGTTCTGTGGAATATCCAAAATCTTTCCGTTGGCCATTCCAACAACGGAAAATGCTTCGTTGAGCTCAAAGTAATCCACATCGGCAATCTGTACTCCAGCTTTCTTCAAAGCCTTTGGAATTGCTAAACTTGGTGCTATGGTGAAGTCCATAGGTGCTCTAGCAGCTTCTCCCCAACTCACTATTCTGGCTAATGGCTTGAGGTCATACTTTCTAAGAGCAGCATGGGAAACAAGAATAAGGGCTGCTCCACCATCATTAAGCGAAGGAGAGTTACCAGCCGTGACTGTACCTTCATTGATAAAAGCCGACTTCATTGCACGTAATTTAGTTTCGTTGAACTTGGAGATATCTTCATCTCTAGAAACTGTAACGGTTCCAGATCTTGACTTGATTTCTACAGGGGTGATCTCTGCTTTGAACTTGCCATTATCGTGGGCTGTAATAGCCTTGGTGTAACTGCCTACGGCATAGTTATCTTGGTCTTCACGGGTAAAGTTCAAGCTGTTTGCAACTTTCTCTCCGGCATGACCCATGAGTTTCCCGGAGTATACGTCCTTCAAACCATCGTTCTGAACACCGTCTACCATAGTGGCATCTCCGTATCTCAAGCCTTGTCTCACTGGAGCATAAAATGGAACGTTGGACATGGATTCAGAACCACCGACAACAACGACATCGGCAGTTCCAGTTAAAATCGTTTGTGCTCCACAGATGATTGCTTTGAGTCCAGATGAACATACCTTATTCACAGAAGTAGCCACAACGCTTTCTGATAAACCTGATCTAAGGGCAACTTGACGGGCTGGGTTTTGGCCCAAATTGGCTTGGAGGGCCGAACCAAAGAAGATCTCTTCTACGGCCAGTGGTGGAAGAGTGGATGCTTGCTTGAGAGCCGATTTAACGGCAATTGCTCCCAACTCCACGGATCCAAGTGACGAGAGCCCTCCTTGGAACGAGCCAAGGGGAGTACGGGTTGAAGCAACGATATACACCGACATAAGGACCTGGTTAAATTCAAGTGAAAGTACAAAAAAATGCTCTGCAATTAAACGAAGAGCCAAATCAGACTTTGTTACCTTCAAACACCTACTTTTCACCTCTATTTCAGGGCAATCACCAACAATATATAACCAGAGAATCTGGCCCCAAAAAGTTCCAAAACGGTTCCGGAGTTTTGACCTCGGAATTTGGTAAGGTTTTGCAACTGACACAAAACCGGATTCTCATCCGGTAAACGATAAGTGCGGTGGGGCTAGGTATACGAGAGCGATGGTAGATAGAGATTGGTGGGATTGTTGAGGTTTAGTTGGTGTTATACGGTTATACGATGATATACGATGAGAAGCGGTGGTTTGTCGTACATTTGGGTCCGGTTGTCTTCGCTGCTATTATAACAACTCAGTATGAAGATGAATGAATATGAATATGTATTTTGCTATAGACTGTGGTTATCCTGTCTACACTAACTACAGTCTGACTGTATCCCCGAGGAACACCCTCCTACTTACGCTTGGACTCTTATAGCCCCGGATAAATCTCGTTTTTCGTGTCGCTAGCTCGATGCTAGCTAAGTACTAACAGGGAGAAGCCTGCGAGATGGCCTATTTGGCATCTATGTGACTACACCGATACAGCTCCGAAATTTTGCAATCAGAATTGTCGATCCTCGGCATCCCCACATTTCGCACCCATACTATACTTATGAGGTGTACTTCTTGATAAAGGTCTCGTGGAACGCCATCCATCTGTCTATCCATTCTTGACCTGGAGGCAAGAATGTCGTTCTCAAGTGGTAGGTGCCATCGACCTGGCCAAAACCGTTACCTGGAACACAGCAAATACCCGTGGACTCCAATAACTCTATACAATAAATATCATCAACTTGTAATTTGGACTGTTCAGCACGCATGAATAACTTATGGTACTTCTCTGGCGAGAAGTCCAACTTAGGGAAAATGTACATAGCACCAGTTGGCTTGTTGCACTTGACGTCTTCCATTTCCAGGAAGGCACGGTACAACAAATCTGCTCTGATTTCCAAGTCATTGTGGATGGACAAGGTCTCAGCACGGTACAACTCGTATGATGGGTCTCCCTCTTGAGGTGGGTTGATCATTAACTCCATCAAGGCTTGTCCAGAAACGACGGAACACAAGTTGATAGAAGCTAACTTGAACACGACGTCCTTAACCTCAGTCTTGAAACCAATAAGCTCCATGTAACCACCTCTTTGACCACACTCTCCACTCACACCCTTGGATGTCGAGTGCAAAGATGCTAGCTGAACATGTTGGTATGTCTCTGGTTCTTGTTCTGTTAACTCGTTCAAAACCTTCTTCATCGATAAGAACTTGCCCTTGAAAACATTTTCTTGGTAAACCTCATCTGCGATAAGCACGATTCCGTGCTCAGCTGCGATATCTATCAATTCAATGATGTCCTGCTTGGACAAAATGGAACCTGTTGGGTTACCTGGGTTGATGACAACAAGAGCCTTAATGTCAATACCCTTCTGCTTGTTTTCCACGATCAAAGAACGGATTTGTTCTGGGTCGGTGGACCAGTGGTTTTTCTCGTCAAGATAATAACCAATTGGAACAGCGTTATTAAGGGCAATAGTGGCGGTGTATAATGGATACTGCGGAATAGGAATTAAGAAACCCGACTTGTCGTCTGACGATAAGATTTGCAACAAATAAGATACGGCAGTAGAAGCTCCCGAAGTCAAGAAGATATTGTTAGGATTGGAAGGGTATCCTCCATCTCTCTTCTCGATGAAGTTTGCAATCGATTGTCTAATGTATGGGGCACCCTGAGAATGAGAGTAGGCACCGATGGAACCAATATGCTCTAAGATCACTCTGGCACGTTCCTTGACATCTTCGGGGTAATCGACAGCATCAGCAATAGCAGGATATTGCAAGATGGAAAGAACTTGTCTGTACCAAGTCAATGGTTTCTGGTCCAACTGCTGTGGGTTACCGATGTTGGCATTGACAATTTTGCTGAAAGGAAGCCCATGAGACAGTGGGTTCTTCTTGATGAGATCACTCAACTCGTCGGCGATGATAGGAATCTTACCTCTGACAGCATACTTGGCTTGAACGGTCTTCTGGTTGATGTCTTTGACAGAAAGCGGCTGGGCTGGCTTGTAGGTGGAGTATGAAACCTTTAGCGACACAAGGAAACGGGGCTGGCGCTGTTTCATAACTGATTTAATGGCCAACATCTTGGATAGTTTGAATAGGTTTTAACTGGTCCAGTATATATATGTGGATATATTTCCCAGAATAGTCAATTTCGTGGGGAGGGGTACCAAAAGGTAGTAGTGAATGATTCGATTTTATGAGCCGAAAAGCCTAAATAAGAACCTTATTCGTAGAATATGGGGAATACCTTGTGATTTCCTTCGTGGGTAGCGAAATAGAGAAGCTCCGAATAAGAAGTACCAAAGACAGGACGACGGTCACGACGAAATTCCGGAGTTGTAGAGGAGAAGGAAACAGAGAACTCGACGAACAAAAATTAATTCCCAATTAAACTAATTTTCCAAGACGATGATTAGTTCTTGTTATAATTTATATCAACACCACTTTCTACTAAATAATATGACTACTGGTAGAATATTTTGTAGTGGTGGTCTAACTCCAGTAACAAGATGAGTAACTGAATCGAGCTTAAGTACGGTGAAATTTTTCGCTGCGAATTAATAAAACTATCACTGATAAAGAGGAATTGGAGCGAGGATAAATGGCCAGAGAGAAAAGAATTGAGCTGGTTTACGGTGGAAATGGTGAAGAATTTTCACGGTTCAAGAACTGCAAATATGGACGTATACTGCCAGACCGATAGGCAAAAGGTCGGTTTATAGCGGTTGTGCCGTATGGTTTCTTGGGAAATAAGACGGTGTCTACCAGAAACCTCAAGCCCTGAAAAAATGCTTCTATTAACGGCTTGTAGAAGAAGGAAGCCACGTATTTCCGTGCGCCGTTCACTTTCGTCATGTGGGTGAGCATTTAATTACAAACTGCATTTATTGGCCAATGACGTGATACTACAAGAAGCTAACTAGGTCTGTTCGTAATTCTAATAGTTTGTGTGGGGCATTATGGCGGGCACCAAACAGATCGAGTCCATTGGAGGAGATACAACTCCGGATAGGCACCCCGGCTACTGGCCAGTGCGCGCTATCATGGCAGAGTCATACATGGGGAGAAAGGTGGGGCTGTCTGCCGGAATTTTGCATCCGGAGTCCACTGACCATAAAAGAGGAGTCAAAATGGCGTGTTAAAGATAAGAGGTAATTTTGTAGTAGATAGTATTAATTGCAATATGTAAGTTGAGGTAAGGCATGCCCTTGGTAGGATGGTCTGCTGGTTGAGTTCGGGATTGTCAGCGGACAATAAAGTCATGAGATTATGTTCTGTCAACCCCACAAATCGGTTAACCTTTTAACAGTCAACCGGATTCGATCATTAAACCCTTTTATTTTATCCACGCCCTCTTGAAATGCTACATCAACTCTGAAATGACCCGTGTAGAATGCTTAGCGAAAGTGACGGCTTGAGTCCTTACCTATTTCCATTATCAAATCATGACTGACTGGGAGCAGTCATGCGAGTGAACATAATAAGCTTCGCAGACATTACGCTCTGTGGTAGAACAATAACCAACTTAAGGTGCTTACTACACATTTGATAATATGTACCTCGGCAAGAGTATAAATGTCAAAGAAGATTATTTGGAAGTGATGGTTTACAATTCAGTGACTGAATTGATGAGCTTTCAGAAGTGCTACACTACTAAATATTAGAACAATTCCTTTCATGCACTGCTTAACACGCAAAGGGTCTCGGTAGTTTGTTTGCAATGGATTGCCCTAGCTGGATCCCGAAGCAAACTTGATTATTTCTCATTAGCCGAAGACTTAGTCTATTGCTCTGAGAATAATTGCTGCAATGATGCCCCCTCGAGGAATCTCATCCTTGTTGACCGGAACCGAACCCAACCCAAATCATTCTGATCGTATTGCTTCATGCATTTGTAATTGTACTCAGATAATCATGCTTACAGGAAAAAGGAATGAATCCCAGGGCATATAATCTCGAAGACTTTCTTTTGGATGAGGCAATTGTTCACTTTTGTCAACACTACCATTGTGCAAACGGTGTAAGCCATAGTGTGCTACTAGGTGTAACATTCCAGATAGAGCAGTACGGAGTACGACCTCCAGAATTGGGTGATTTATACAAATTCACACATAGGGAGAATATTACAGAGAGAATATGGCACGCAAATTGATGACTCAAAAATGCAAGCAGATGTAGTTGATAAGCGCATATTTGCAGACATTTAGTGAACTAGATAATAAGATGAAAATTCCCCTTTTGATACATAATATTATCCGTAAGCTTGTCAAGAAGTACTCTTGATCCTCTGATGATACCAGTCAAGCCAACAATTTGTCAATTTAGCCGTTCCTCTTAAGCCCGGACCAGGGCACACCGGATATTAGTTGCCGAGAATACTATGCGTATTCACGTCTCGTCTGTAATGGCTAGTGCATTGCAAGAACAGTTAGAATGCTTGCTGTTTGCTCTCCCCTCTTGCTGGCCCCTGATAACGGCCTGAAATTCTTGCTCATCTCGACTCCTATTTTTCACTGGATGCATGGCTCCAAATTACCCCATATTCCACAAAAGCTTCGCTACATATGGGAGGGAAAAAGGGGAGAATGGAGGGGAATTTAAGCTATTACTGCAGTTGGACAATATCCACAATACACTCAGATAAATAATAAAGAATCCAGAATGAGAGCTCCATATTCAGAGAAAAAGGGAGGAGCAGCAAAGGGGTCGTTTGAAAAATAATGGTTTACTATCTTTGTGTCTGTAACTCCTGTTACTGCAGTATGCACCGCAAGCCATTCTAGATCTGTCATGCACAACTATGCAGAATATTTTCCATATGTATACTGCGGTATGGGTTCCAGTATGCATGTCCTTCAATATTTGCTTATCATACGATCCTTAGCCATCTCACACATTTTGGAAGCGGATGTGCTTATATATAAAAAGGAACTCCTGGGCTTATTTACATTAATGTAGAAGTTAGTTCAGTTGTAAAATAGAATAACTTACTATTGTTCAAACATTGGACACAAATAATATACATATACTCATACACCCCTGTTGGTCGCGATACTTCTAGACAAACGTATCAGACCATATTTATAGCCTAACAGCTCACTCAATACTGTATTATCACAGAGTCACCATCTACTGGTTCCAGTTATAAATAAAGACAAATAGTACTTGCAAGTACTATAGCTTCCAACCGTAGATACTATCCAAAACGACAATAATTCACAATCAGTGAATAACGAAATATATGCAACTTTGCATGTCATAATCGCATGCTCTAACACTAATCTTCTACAACCCAATACCTTTAATAATGACTTCGAAACATCATAGAAAGTGCTCGTTGGCCATCGAGTCCACCGATTCTCGTCCTGTTAATAATCCACTCAACGCATACCTCGTATATAAAGATGGACAGCTCGTTCCAAAGTCGAACAGACCTGAGCTGATGCATCTTTTCAAGTCTCATTCTCTCCCAAACTTGAATGAAGACACAGACCAATTCAAGAGAAGAGTCTCCCTCTGCGATCTTAACAACTTCAATGACGAGTTGCGTAACATTGCAAGGCGGAACTCCAGCAGCGCATCTTCAAATCCAGCTACCAGACATTTAGCACGTTCGCTGCTGAATCTTATAGAGCAACTGGTTAGCGAATCAAGCCCATTTGATGAGTTTTATTCTTACTCCTTTGAAGGTGCTTCATCTCGCCAACTGACGGGAAAGTCCAGTCAAAACTGTAGGAACCACCACAGGAGAAACTCCATTGCACTCAAGTTCGAAAATCCAAAGATTATTGGATAATATTGTACTCGTACAGTTGACTCATTTCAAATGTAAATTACTAATATTTACCCCGGCAGATTCACCGGAGGTTTAATAGGACAGATTGTTTATTATTTCGATGGTAATATTGTGGGATATTACCAAGGGAGGTTCGGTTTTACGAATAGGTCAGTATTCAATTCTTAGAAAGCTTCGGCACCACTGCCCCAGTTTAATTACATTTTTATTTCTCCTGGTTAGTTATTATTGCATGAAGAATCATTGTAGTTATAGATCATGGCCCTGCAACGACTGGGTGCAAATAAATATACAATGGTATGAAGAGTTCGGCACCTGTAGAACTGATATTGATTCGACTAGGTATCGTCATGACAGTTACATGGTGATTCAAATCGAACATCTTACGGAGATAACAGAAGAAGATCCTAATCCGGCTCGGTTGGGATATTATAACAGCATACGTTTATGACCACTATCGTTACATTAGCGTTTGAGGTATGATCACCAAAATTCAATGCTTTAAAGCAGTCACTAGCTTGGTCAGCCTCTCCTCACTCTTCGGAGTTTTACTTCTAAAAATCCTAATGGATAATCGCCAATGACTATGGTCTTCTTAGATCCACTGTCCCACCACAGATCTGCACTCAAAGCAGATACTTTCCATCACGTAAAACATGGAGGGGCAGAAAATGTAGCAATTCTTACCTCTTCGTCATCATCGTATACGCAAAGTCACCCGTCAACTAAGCCTTCGTGTAGCAGTAACCTCGCATTTACCATCATTGATATCACATCTCCTAACTAATTCCAACCGTCATTCCTTTTATTTGTGCGCAATTGTCATTTCGCAGCCATTTAGCGCTACCATGATTATGTTGGGTATACAAGTTTGTATGGCTGAGTTTTGGGCTATTAAATAGCCCTGTGTTGAGGATGCCTGACATATGGCATCCTTCGGTTCAGTTAATCAATTTGTCTTACAAGTGAAATGAGTGGAATTCAAGAGATAGGCTAAACTTCTCGATTAAGGGAGATCTCCACTCAATGCAAAATGAAATAGTGCTATCGTAAGTGCATATTCCCATCTACTTGTCAAAGCATTTCTTAGTACTCAAGTTCCCATCTAATACACATACATTATCATCAATCAGTGCCAAAATACAAACTATCTATAAACCTGTTTCTAAAATGCCAGTCACTGTCTTTAAATTTCTCTTCGTTATACCACTTACCCTCTCCAATCTCGATACTGGACATTTTGCCAACAACAACATTAACTTTAGGGAAAACATTCACAATACGACGTAATCCTATCTCTGTTGACAAGTAACTGCACAAGATAATGTCATGTTCGGCTACCTTGTGGTCAATGAGCACTTGGATTGCCATGATAGATGCAGCTCCACTGATGATCTGTGAATCAAACAAGAGAATCTTCTTTCCTCCAGCCATTTCATTGGATAAAGAATCAAAATGTAATTGTGGTTCTCCTGTTCTGGAGTCACTCTGGATCAAAAGTTTTCCTATACTGATTTCAGGAAATGTCTTTTTAATGGATGACATAAAACAATCTCCTGAACGGATGATGTTAACAGCCATAATCTCGTCCATTAGGCGTAACCCGTCATAATTATGGTTGATGCGGACGGGTTTGTAGTTGGTTATGAACTCTAATGCAGTTTCAATAATGAGGACACTGATTCGGTTAAAGTAGAAGATGAAATCCGACCTTTCTGTGTTTACGTCGAATAGGATAGAATTGATACCTCTAGTTTGGTTGTTCGTAGGCAAGATTTTAATGTTATACTTTGCAATATCAAAGTCAATATTAACTCCCAAATCCTTCAAGTACTTCAAATGTTGTGAACTCTTAAGGGCAAGCTGTTTTTGGATATGTTTAATCATCAAGTTAATGGCAATCAGGTTGTCCAAACCTCTAGGAATGACTAAATCAGCATTGTTCATTGTTGGATTGACGTATTTCACGGCATTTGGTTTGACGAATGTCTCCCATTGTTTAATGGCTCCTCCTAAATCTCTTCCTCTGTACAAGATATCTCTCGTGAGTCTTCTTGACAAACATATATCCAAATCTGTGTCCACGTATATCTTCAAATCCATTAAGTCTAAAAGTCTTTGATCATACAACGCGTAGATACCTTCAATAATGATGACATTGGCACCGTAGATGGTGGTGGACTTATTAGTTCTATTGTGGTGCTGGAATGAATACACCGGAATCTGAGTTTTCTCTCCGGATTTCAAAGATTTCACGGTTTCTACCAAAAGATCCAAATCCAATGACTCTGGTGTATCGAAGTCGAAGTTGTTATTGAATGCTTGCTTTCTCTCTTCCTCGTTCAATGGGTTGTAGAAGTTATCGAAGGAAAGTAAGATGGTCCACGGTTGGTTTAATTCCTGGATGATTTTCTGGGAAATCGACGTTTTACCGGATCCTGAGTTTCCTGCCACTCCAATGATGTAAGGTTCTGTCCATGGTGGGATATATGACGATTTTGGAGTCTCTACGTCAAGATGAATAGATGAAACGGAGCTTTCAATAGCAGATTCATTGGGCAAATGTTCCGAAGACTTGAAAAACGATGCCGAGTCATCGTTATCTGGAGCAATTCTGCTAAACCTACGTGGTTTTGGCGACTTCACTGAACTCATTTGTAGCAGTTTCTATTCTTTTCCCGTGCCCCAATGGCTAACAAGGTAACAATAACCACCACTTCCTTAACAAGGGTTCCGTGATGACTTGATTTTTTTGCTGTGAAAAATTCACAATCGAAATTCAAAAATTCAAAAATTCAAAAACCAAAAAAAATCAGAAACCTAAAAATTAATAAAATATTTCATAAATGAGATTGCAAATGAAAATTATTTGAAATGTTTTATATCTTTCTTAGTGAATTGGGAATATAGAAGTATAGATAAGGAGAACACTTCGAAGATGCTGGATAACATTCAAACAGGACGTGGTAAGCGAAGAAGAAGATTCAGTGACGCGGAAGAGGAAGATGAAGAGCTGCAAGTTGCAGATGTAGAAACGCAAGAAGACAACAATCAACAAGCAAGTTCCGTCGAAGAAGAAAAACAAAATGAAACTGAAAACAAAGGAAGAATACGACAGAACGAACCTCTGATGGATAATCTTAGAGACGTGTCTAGAAAACAGTACTTAAAACAACGACAATTAACAAAACTTGAAGAGTTGAAACAACAGTTGGTTGAGTACGAGAATAACTTGTCTCTGTTATCAGACAAAGAAATACAAGAATATCGCAAGAAAGCAGAGATCTTCAAAACTATTCTAGAAGCCTTGAAACAGGAGGATTTGGATGTCCCATTATACAACTTGCCGGAGACCTCCAGTACTAATAAGAAAACAAAATTTGATCTTCTCCATCAAAACCACTACAAGCAAGAACAGAGAGAGTCAGTAAATGGGGGAAAGAAGCAAGGCCAATATGCTGGAGAGCAATGGGAACAGGAACAGTTTAATAGAGCTAAGCAGATATCGACCGTGAATACTGACAAGATAAACTTACCAGGACAAGAGAAATATGAATTTGTGTTCGATGAATCGCAATATGTCACCTTCGACCTGGGAGACCAATTGACTGGAGACAAAGATCCCAAAACGACTAGTTCTACACAAGCAACAGCAGCAGCAAAGGCATCCATTGATGACGTTAGAAAGTCTTTGCCTGTTTTCAAGTTCCGTGAGCAGTTCCTTGAAGCTGTGAAGGAAAACCCGGTGTTGATCGTTGTTGGTGAAACTGGTTCCGGAAAGACGACACAACTACCACAGTACCTCCATGAGGCAGGATATTCAGAGCAAGGCAAAAAGATGATTGGTTGTACACAACCTCGTCGTGTGGCAGCAACTTCGGTTGCTACCCGTGTAGCACAAGAGATGGATGTGAAGTTAGGTCAAGATGTCGGATATACCATCAGATTTGAAGATGAGTCCAGTGATAAGACTATTATTAAGTACCTCACTGATGGTATGTTGCTACGTGAATTCTTGAATGACCCAGAACTCTCTCATTACGGAGCCTTAATGATAGACGAGGCTCACGAGCGGACATTGTCAACAGAAGTACTTCTAAGTCTCCTTAAAGATATCGTGCGAGCAAGACCAGACTTGAAGTTAATCATTGCATCAGCTACTATCAATGCTACTAAGTTCTCTGAGTTCTTTGATAAGGCACCGATCCTAAACATACCGGGAAGAAGGTTCCCAGTGAACATTCACTACACCAAAAACCCTGAAGCTAACTACATCCAGGCTGCGATCACAACAATCTTTCAAATTCATTTGACTCAGCCCTTACCTGGTGATATTCTCGTATTCTTGACCGGACAAGAAGAAATAGAAACAATGGAGGCCAGTCTAAATGAAGCGGTTGCTAAGCTTGGATCGCTGATTCAACCGCTTCACATATGCTCAATCTACGCTAACTTACCACAAGAACTACAAAGTAAAATCTTTGAACCTACTCCTCCAAATAGCAGAAAAGTTGTATTAGCTACAAATATCGCAGAAACTTCTATAACTATCGATGGTATTGCATATGTCATAGATCCAGGCTATGTGAAGCAAAATGTGTATAATCCACTTACAGGTATGGAAAGTTTGGTGGTCGTACCTTGTTCAAGAGCATCGGCGGATCAACGAGCTGGTAGAGCTGGTAGAATAGGGCCTGGTAAATGCTTTCGATTGTATACCAAATGGTCCTTCTATAATGAATTAGAATTGAATCCAGTTCCTGAAATCCTAAGGGTTAATCTTATTTCAGTCATTTTGCTTTTATTATCTTTGGGAATCAATGATCTTATTAATTTCGATTTCATGGATCCTCCGAGTAACGATACAATAATAAAAGCATTGGAATTGTTGTATGCATTGGGTGCATTGAACTCAAAGGGCCAACTAACAAAGCTCGGTCGCAAAATGAATGAGTTCCCTTTAGACCCTATGTTCTCTAAATGCATATTGACAAGCTCCAGATACGGATGCAGCGAGGAAATTTTGACTATTATTGCTATGTTGGGTGAATCTGGCACCTTATTTTACAGACCAAAGGATAAGCGTGAACAGGCCGATAAGAAACGTGAAGCTTTTAACCATGAATTGGGAGATCATTTTTCATTGTTGAAAATATGGCAGGATTGGGAAGAAACAGACTTTTCGAACCTTTGGTGTGAAGATAACTTCATCCAATACAAAACATTGAAAAGAGCCAAGAATGTCAGAGAACAGTTGGCTAGGTTGAGCAAGAGGGTTGGTGTAGAAGCAGAAAATGACGATAAGGAAGTTTCCCCATTAATGATTCAAAAATCAATTGTGTCGGGTTTCTTTCCCAATATTGTCAGGTTATCAAGAATGGGGGATTCTTACAGAAAATTGAAGCAAAACTATGCATGTTTTATACATCCTTCATCCTCTCTCTATCCAGTCAAACCTCCTCCCCGTATGATTTTATACCATGAATTAGTGTTGACCAGCAAGGAATTTATGAGAAACGTAATGGTGGTTGATGAGAAGTTAGTGAAAGAACTTGGGTCTCACTACTACAGCATCAAAGATTTGGAATCCGTTGCAAATAAAGCTAAAAAATGATCTATAGATTTAAATATATGAATAATGACTTCTAGGATTTTCAAAAAAATATATATATTTGTCAAATTTTGATCAATTTTTCTGCAAAACAAGGATTCCTCAACAAGTCAAGCACTTATTCATTGCATAATACTCTTCTATGAATCCAATGTTGTTATTAGGCATTCATTTTTACTAAAACAAGTGCTGTTATCTTCGCTACTTCGCTCTACTACGAATTAGAGTACTACGGTTGCACCTATTTCCTAATAAGGCAAAAGACTTTAACGACCGGCAAGAAGGAGTGGATCGCGAAAGTATCGTCTCAATTCATGGTAAGCCACCAGCATCAGCCATGATGTGAATAGCGGGAACCCCGCTACGGGAAAGTGCATACATTAGTGATAATATTAATCAACAGTCCTCTAAAACAGTAGTACCGGTGAGCTCATTTGGAACACGCAATTTCAGGGTGTTATCCTAATCAATACTTGCTCTGTAGATTTGCAATTAGCACTTTTCCACATGGACCCGTGCACGAGTGCTATTGATCGTAATACGCGAAATCAAGTACATAGAGGCTTCTACTCGTACTACACTAAGCTAAAGTATGTGGACTTGAAATTGCCCTGCGTACACAATAGAATTTTGCTGTTTTACGTATATCGCTTCTAGACCACAAATGCTACCACAAAGGCCTGAGACGTGTGCCAATTCTTACCGCTCTGCTGGTTGCTATGGGCCATCTTGTGAGAGCTGTCGTTATCTATTCTGTCAACTGTTATCAATACCTCTCTGGATCACTACTTCGAAGGTTAACAATTTGGTTTCGGGGCGCCGCAGTGCACGCAAAATAACAACAAATTACCAAGCTCGAGGTACTCCAGCACCCGGACCGTCCTAATTATGGAGCGTATGAAGACTAATTAGACCGGCCGTTTTCTCTTTCTGTGGGATCACTAGTGCTCTCTGCCGTTGGCTAATTCACTTCTTCTGTGATGCCATGCGTATAGCCCTTCCATTGTAACACGAAACAGACCCGCAGCTGCACACCGTGATGCAAGCCAAATGGCCCTAATGGGGACCCTCCGATTTCTCGCGTGTTTTGGCGAGGATTCTAGACCGCTTCCCCAGCACTCCATTTCCCCAGCCACTAGTGTTTCGTTAGACCTTCTCTTGACATGTCGCCATGTGCGTACTGAGTGTATACTAGCTGCGAAAGGAGAGGTAAACACCAAAACAAAAGAAACAAATATTATTTGTCGCGTTTTGCAGCGGCCAGATCCACGCATGTACATAACACAGCACAACACCTCAGGATACACGCTGTTGCAGGAGGGACCAGAACAAGGATCACGACAGTAGCTGCTCTGGAGTGGTGGAGTGGGTAGTAGAGTGAGAGATGTTGGAGCTCCAGTAGCTCAAATAGTGTGCCCATTTTCACAATGTCACCTCTCCAGCCGGATTCGTGCTCCAGAACATGTCCCAGACCTCCATCCCTCCCCCTCGCAACCTGCTACATTCCATTCCCAGCCCGCACTGCGACCTGATACACGACAAGCGCAGACACCACCTCCTTCCGCCGTCGCCATACAAAAAAAATTTTCTTCGTGCTGTCACACGCACATGCCGGAAACGACACTCCCAAATCAACACCGCTAAAACACCGAGTCCATTTTTGTATCATACACATCCTAATTAAGGGATTTTCTCAGTTCGAGAAAATCGTTTATTTGGCGGTGTTTGGAGGCTTCTGATAGTAAGGCGTTTAAGCGTAGAATTTGCTGCCATTGTAAAAATAGGATAGTAGGGAAGCAGTAAAAATTTGTCTGGTTTCTGATTGTCAAGTGAGGATTTTGTTTGTTCTTCTTCTTGTTTCTTTTGCTTCCCTTTCTTTTTGGCCATCGAAGGAGTCTCCAGTTCCAGCAGTGTTAGAACAGCCAGAAGACGTAGTCTCTCGTTATTAACAAGCCAGTGGAAAGCATATAATCAATACGATTGTTATTCCGTGTTCGTGTCGTATTCTGCTCCAGATCCACGTTCATATTGATCTTTGTAAGACTACACCGCTTTCTTTCCTTTAGGTCATATATCAGGCCACAGCTTTTCACCCTTGAAGAGTCAAGTCTCGTACGTTCGTTTGGCGTGTCACATTGATCCACGAGTTCGTTAATATCCATTCATTCTCAGTCTGTCTTAGTTCACTCCATCCCGTTCGAACTTTCATTAGCGCCGACATCCAGTTACCCTAAGTACTAGCTACTACTATAATATCCACATCAATACCCATAATCATACTTCCTACACCAACAGTTCCATAATACCATCAAAGTCACCATGAGATCCTCAATAATAACATCAACAGCCCTCTATCTTTCCCTCCTTAGTCTCGTCTCAGCAGACGACTCTCTTGGATGTTTCTCCTCGGTCTCGTCCTCGTCCAACCCAGGAACAGCAATGTACCAAACATCGTCCTCTTGTGCTGACAGCTGTCCAGACTCCCCATACGTCGCTATCAAGAACGGTAACAACTGCTTCTGTTTGAACTCACTTCCTTCGTCCAACCTGGTCTCGTCTTCCAGCTGTAACGTCGTTTGTGCTGGTTTTGGCCAAGTAATGTGCGGTGGTCTTAACGCCTACAGTATCTTCAAAGGAACTGGTGTCGCTTCCGACGCTAGCTCGAATAATCCCGAAAGTGCATCATCTACTTCAAGCAAACTGAGCTCCAGCTCGCTGCAACCCCCGTCCTCTTCATCCACGACGTCAGGCTCATCCACTACTTCCAAGAGTTCCACATCCCCAACATCGACTCCAGACACCACAGAAGCCCCTACTAGTTCAGACGATGACGGCACTAGCACAACACACAAGATCGTCACCCAAACGTCCATGGACGGTGGCAGAGAAGTATTCATAACCGTTACTGCCAACTCAACAGCCTCAGAAACAGGCGGTCCTGACGGTAAAAGCGGAGACAACTCGAATAACGATAAAAAGAAGACCAATGTTGGCCCAATTGTCGGCGGTGTCGTCGGCGGTGTCGGTGGTGCTATTCTCGTTGCCGTAATCGCCTTCTTTCTCCTTCGGAACAAGTGCTATGGTGGTGATGACGACGAAGATGACGAAGAAGCTTTCTACGACAAGAATGGAGCCGGACTTGGCATGGGTTTGGGCTCGAGAAAGGGAACTTCCAAGGGTTCAAGAAAGACAAAGCCGTCGCCATTGGATATGCCGATGTCTAATCCATTTGTGCATCCAAATGACGATGTAGTAGGAAATCAGCCGTCTCTTGTCGACCCTCGTATGAACCCAGTGATGATGGGCAGAAGCCGGTTATCAGAAGGATCGTTGTCAGATGAAGCAGACTATACTCGAAAGATTTTACAGGTGGCCAATCCTGATTCGGACTGAGTGTGTTCTGTGATTGAAAGCATATATTAATATCATGTAAAAACACAGGAAACATCAAAATCATAGACATGCTATATACTTGACCAATTCACATTAACTAATATAATTGTCAATGGTCATGTTGTCGCGGTTCGTTCATGCCACCAGGCATTACATTATACGAATCAAGCATCACATCTAACGTTATCATATCACGCCCCTCATACCGAAAGCCCTGTTCACGGTCTAATATCTAGTTGACTGGTATCTGGATTCATCATCTTCATTTCATTTCTTTCTAAGCTTTGGTTCGCTTTGTCTTTTATGTTTATTTTTATTTATAGTTACGGTTCTATTTCTTTGTTATCACCTAGAGTGTTTGTTCTAAGTGTGATTTTTTTTACGATCAATAAATGAAACGGTTGAATAGTTTTGTAGAGATGTAGGCTATGGACGAGCAGCAGCAACCGTAAACAGTCATAACTGGCGAACTATCATAATGCAACTCATACTCATAGTCGGTATAGTTTTAAAATGGGTTCATTGATCGACATGGTTGACGTATCTACTTTTATCAGTGAAATTACTTGGATTTCTGGGTTCTGAATACTTTCAACGGAATGAGTCGTTCATACTTCAACGAAGCCGGTCAAATCGTTCTTTCTTCCTTTTGCTGGTGTGCCTTCCTCTTAAGAAGCATCTGACGCTGATTCTCTTTCCAGTGCAAAATCTTCATGTGAATTATGTAGCGTATCACAAACGAGTCTTTCTCGGCTTGGTATAAGCTCTCTGAGATGGTTTTCATATCACGCATATGTCCCAATTCCGTCATTGCTGTCGAAGAAAACGTCTCCATGTCATCTAGAGTGATGGGTAAATCTGGGGGTGATGGAAGGGCAACCATTTATGTATTTGGCTTAGTCTTATTGTTACACCAGCTTTTTTGGTGCAGTATTCTTAGCAGAATTTTGGGGACATCCTATCCTTTTAATTTATAACCAAATAATGTACTTTGCATGTTCTGTAGTTCCATGTGGCTTCCTGTAATAGAAACTCGGTATCTCATATTATGCCACAAGCTGTCGCTGGAAGCCCTTTTTTCGCAGCCTTTTTCACGGGGAAGATTTTGCCAGCTTCGGCGAGGGTTCTGCCGGAGATGAATCTCCGAGGAGACAGTATCTCACTGTGCCTTCTCGCTATTCTCGCTAACTCCACTCTTACATTTCTCGGGCTACGGCCCCAATTGAACTCTCATTACACTTCCTTCGACTACGTTCATTTAGCACCCATTCCCTTTCTCTTATTGCATCCAAAAACTCCTTCCAATTATAACTATCTACATTCCATCTATGTACCATCTCCTTCATTGTCACACTCTCACTCTCCCTAATGCCTTACTTTCGCTCCTCCCTCCACCACGCACTCTCTCTGCCTCGCTCCTTCTCCCACAGTTCCACTCTTTCCCTCCCGGACTTCCCACAATCCCACAAACCGGCCCAATACGAAACTCCCCCATCAATCCCGCACTCTCCCCATTTCTTCCCGCCGCTCACTAAATTCTTTCATTTCTCACGCCCAATCTCTCTATCTCATCCTCACTCTCCGTCTCACTCTCCCGTTGTAAGGAATCACACCAGAAAATTTAAGGAACCAATGAAAGATTCGTTGTAGCTATCGTTCGTTTTCTGTAATCGTTTTTAGAGATCTACCAAATACAAGGCGCCTAACATCCAAAGTACTTGCAATAGACGTACATCCGTATCCACAAAGCCCCCAGTCGCCGCTAGTGACATTCAATTCCAGTTCTGGCCCCAATTCGCTGCGATTCCGTGATAGTGATTGTGATTTCATACCCGTTACCTGTCACATCCCTACAGATTGAGTGTTCGTATTCATAACCACCATAATCGCCCGTTTTTGAGCAATCGTTTAGAAGCTTAATTGCTGCGTAATCGTTCTCCGGACTCATATTTCCCCATCTTAACCACCAGCGATCCCGCATCCTGGTCCGAATATCAGCCGCCATTGCATCCTTATCCTTGAACGGCTCATAAAGTATCAGTACAAGAAACCACTATACTTGATACAAAAATCACCCATTTCAGTAATTCAATTCATTGATTCATACCACAACCATGACTAATCACCTCAACATACATTCCAGACCATCGACTCCTACCGTTGGCGCCACCGCCGGCTCACCACCTAAGGCGTCTGTTCCCCACTACGAGAAGTCCATCTACGATGGCCTCTCCCAGATACACAGCACCCTTCTTGCACTCAAAAATAACCGCAGCAAATACATCAACTCCAAGCAGGTGTACCAGATCTACGACCAATTTCTTAACTTGCTCCACGAGCTTAAGCTCACGAGAAAGGACGAAGAGCTCAAGGGTTTGACCCTCAACTTGCCTAACGCCAACGATTTCCTCATTGACGATATCTGGCAATTGCTCTCGCTATGTTTCGTAACATGTGGACTCATCAAGTTTGCCCCAGCTACGTATTCCTCGCTTTCGACCGTCAGCAAGCTTCTTGAACATTTGAAAGGCTGCCAAGTGTACACTTTGGAGGACTTGAAACCCATAAAACTGCGTTTGGACGAAGTGAAGCAAATCATCGACAGCAATAACTTAAGCGACGATGATGATGACGAAGAAGAATCTGCAGCATTTAAGGAGAAAAACGTTCATAAAATTGAGGAGAACTTATTATTGAGAACGAAATTGAACAAGTGTGAAGCATTGTATAAGGAGTTGGAAGACAACTTCAAAAACGTCCCCAAAGACTTGGAAAAGACCTACAGCGATTTAATTGCCATGCGGAAGGCAATATTGGGACATTTGACCAACTACAGTGAGAATATTGATTCACTGGTTCCTAGTAATATAAAGAGACAAACTGTAGTGATACAGGTGAACAAGTTAAAGCTGGAATTGAAGGAAATCGAAAGTAGAAGAGATCCTTCTGATGGAAAGTTCCATTCCAAGGAAATAGATGTAGATGATGAGAGCAGGCTCAACTCAATTCAAGTGGTGTTCAATGGTCTCATCGATGATTGTAACGACTTGTTGAATGATTTACTTATTCACACTGACTCGAGCAGTTTGGCCACCTTACTAGAGGCTTCATTAGACTTAAAAGACGACGAAGGAACGAGACTACTCAAAAGTACCAACAAGAAGTTTGAATCTTTGTACAACCAGCTTTTGGAGCTCAAACTTACGTTGGAGAACTTGTTGGTTACCAGAAGATGGACATTGAGAGAAACCGATTTGTACAGTTATCAGAAGGTGCTCAAATCGATAGACGATCAAAGAATCGGGCTAACTGCTGAGATCTCCAAGGTGCCTCCACCAGAAGAGACGTCAACATCGATAGCCCTCATTAACCAGCACTTGCGTAAGAACCAAATGCTCATCTTGTATCTTTTGAGAAGATGTTATGCATTGATCTACAAATTGTTGGAAAGTTCCGAGGCCGTAAGTGAGTCATTACAACCAATTCATAACCAGTTATCAACCGTTCGTAGATGTCTCTTGGAAATTAAGAGAGTTGATGGTTTGAACAATTTGCGTGAATTGTATCCGTTCCAGTTCAAGCTTGCTTCTTTGGACAATTTGAGAACGGATGGTAAGTTCATTATCAATAACACCATCCCTGAGGGTCAAGGTACTCTTAACGCTTTACTAGCAGAATGCTTCGATATTATCTATGAGCTCAAGATCGAGTTAGAAGAAAAGGAAGATGCAAGAGCAGCTGAATTGGGAGAAGATAATGACGACGATGTGAATGGTGGAGAATTTACAAACTCTCGAGTCTCCGCAATTCTTTCAGACAACAACATGCTGGAAGTGACAGATGACGAAGACATCAAGCTGGACGATGAAGTGGAATTGAAGAGAAACCGGTACATGGGTTTCAACGAGGCGGACTACGACCAGGAGTCTGAGTCTGCATTTGATGATGATGACGATTACAGCTTGAGTGAGTCTGAATACGAAGGAAATGATTACTACTGACGAATCTATTTAATTTACTACATTACTATCTATTTATCTCCTATATCATAAAATTATAACATTTCTTAACTTCTACATTTGTTTTTGCCATTGCTTTGTTCGCTATTGGTCTGTGATTTGCCGTGTACATAGTCTTTCTCCCAGTATCAAATCTTTAGTTCGCTTTATATAAGTAATGTTATTTGAAGTTCCAAGAGACACATTGTAATGCTATGACGCTAGTAGATGCCATTTCTTGCAATAGTGTGTCATTTTCTTACATATTCTTACGTCATATCTTAATAGAAAATATAGCGATAAGCTTAAACTTGCTGTGACCCGCAGCATGCTACATATGGAGCTACGTTACTTCAAGATAAAGCGTAGATATGTGAATTACTAGTGAAGTAAAATGAAGTAGTATTAGTATACATGACTTGACCAATGTTATACACAGTTGCTTCCCTAGGATAGCTCGTCATAGACAATGGCTCCCATAACTGATATCTGGAATACAATCCTACAATGCTACACTACTAGGGTTGCACTAATACATTACTACCACTCACTACGAGATAGCGCTAGTAAAAGACTACCTTACTACAACAACACCTTACATTGCTACTCCACACATTAGTACACACAATGAATATTACACACTTTCTCGGACTGTCTAGCACCCGTACTACTAACCCCTTCGCTTGTAACCGACAACCGACCCCGCCAACACAGAGCTTCTTTGCCTGACCTTCTCGTCACGTGAAAACATTAAATCCATTAACTCCATTCACTCCTTAATCTCACTTTCCCACTCATCATCCGGGTAACCCCTCACTACTTCTACAGCGGCACCCGAAAAAGAAACAAATTCACAAAGGAGCAAAAGAACATCGTCAAATTGGATTTGGCTGTAAACTCGGTTTGCCTTTTATTCTTTACTGGCAGCATTCACTAGCAGCGTTTGTTTGTTTCGTTTGTCGCATCACATTATAATCCATCTCGGTCCATCACAGGCACGTTCTGAGAATCGGAAAACTTCTGGAGGAGCAAAAAACTCAGTGTTCTCTCCGTATCAGTGGGCTGTCTCATCTTTGGTGGCACCAACTGTTGTCTTGTTCTAGACGGGAAGAAGCCGCTTCCATTATTCGTAAACACACCGGGTTCACATTCCTGGACAATACGCCAAAGCGGAACAAAGTTCCATCGTATAATCACGGATACACGCATTTTTTAGCGTATAGTTACCGTATACATCTTGAAACGGGGTCTCATCCGTTTTCGTTGGACATATATAGCCAGATACATTCTCTCAACTGAGAACATTTTACAGCTCCTCTCCATAAATCAATCAAAAACACACAATATGATTTCAGCAGGCTTCAAGTGGGGCGCCAGACCGGTTTTGGAAGACCCTAAGAATAGGTTTAACAGTGACGAACCAGCATCTGAAATATCCAATTTACCAACATCGGTTCCTAGGTATACTCCGAAGATAAAAGATTCCAACTCTGCCCCTCCATCTGGTAAGAAGAGAAGATACGAGGACGAGCCATCAGGGCCATCTTCACCCACTGTACATAAACCATCATCAAATTCCAGGAAATACCATAGCATCAACGTGAACCACAATAATAATAATAAGTTTAAGAAGTCCAGAACGCCTAAGATCTTAGGTCAGTCTTTGCCGATCACCCGTCTTATAGAAGTGTTGGATCATAAAACACTTCAAGGATTGTTGCATGACTTGGTACAGACTCACCCCGAAATCGCTAATACCATTAACAAGTTGTCTCCAAAGCCGAGTGTTCAAAATTCGATTAATTTACTCAAAGAGAAGTTCGAAGACATTGGCAGACACTTGCCATACAAGTGCGATGTAGAAAGCGACTATTCATACTTGAGAATCAAGCCATGTCTTAATGAGTTCTTGAGCTGCCTATCTGACTTCATCCTCAATTTCTTGCCACCAATTGAACTTAACATCATTCATTCATTAACGTTCTTGGATCTTATAACTAATTTGATTCATGACTTGCCCAACTTTACGAACAACGAATTCCAATACACCAGAACAATGGCGTACGAACAAATTGCAAATACATGGCTCATAGTGTTGTCTCAAAACATACAAATAGACGGCATAGATGGCGAGGCACCTGCCTCTGCAGGCTCGTCGAGTTCATCTGCAGAAGAGTATGCCACCGAAAACTCCATCAAGTTGGTCAAGGTGGCTCACGAGTTGGACTTGGAAGAGAAGTTGAACAAGCATAATGAGTTGTCACATGGCAAATTCAAAGGGGCTTTAGAGTTCTTGAAATCCGAGACCGAGCAAGTGGAGATGTTCAACCACGCTTTAAACAGCGGACAAAACAGCGCCAGTGGAGCTGGCGTACTTGGTGATTTAATAACTGTTAACTATTCTAATTTCTCCATTTCGGCAAGAACCTCTCACTGAGGTGTTATACTGCTGCTTGCTAATTCTCTGCTGTATAATCATACTGGCAATGTTGCTAACCCTTAACGAATGCATGCAATAGGTAATATATTCTCTCATATACACAATATACTTATCAATTAACAACTAACCCGTAAACCTGTTTCTAACATGGTAGCCACAATTTTCACATCTGAGGCTGTTTATATGATGACCTCATTATTTCCATTGTCTCAATTATTATATTTTAACCTTCTCGCTGTCGTCTCAATAATAATAGCTGCAAAAAATTCGCATCTTGCTGCGAAATTAGCGCCAATTATAATTTAGCTGTAACATATATAGAGATAGAAGTATATGATGTGTGTTTGACATGGTATGAGTTTAGTAAAGTGCCATATACGCTGTTTGATTGAGGTGTTTAACTTCGTTTAGGTAGAGGTGACTAAGTCCAGTAACGGACAATATTACTAATTTGGTAAATTTTTTGCCAATTCACAAAGATCACAATGGCGTTTAATGACGATGTCAAAGTGATAACATCAGATGCTTTGGCCAATAGTGGCAATCTCCTTCTACAGCTGCCAGGACCACAATTCCACACCAATGGAGATCCAGAAAGAGTAGACTTTATTCATGCCGTCATTCATTGGTTAGCGGAGTTCCCCCAAAGTCCATACACTCTAAGCTCAACCATAGAACAGTTCGTTGCTCCACGAAACCTCTTTCATATAATTTGTATTCTCTTAGGCTCCAAATACGTTTACGGAGTGATTGACATGAAAGACCTAAGACCAGAGCTCCTACAAGTCGAAGAGCTTTTCAGCCGGACTGGTGCTGTAGTTGTCGAAGCAGACAACTTAATTATTCCCAAACATCTCCTTCAGCAAGTAAAGCTCATAGAAGGAGTTGTGAAAAACCATTTCATCAACTTCGGGGATGCTGAAATGAAACAACCAGATTTAGAAAGCGTTGACTGGTATCAAGCTTGTTTGTTCTACAATATGAAAGAGATTTTGAATTTAGCCGAGCTAATGCTTGAAATCGGAACATATTCCTCAAGGGACCAATCGACATTTGGTTTGACAGCTATCAAGTTTTTGTTGTAAGAGGATAGGAAGATCCTTATGGACCACTTGATTCAGCAACCCTATTATGGTGCTGAAACCTTATTGGAATCTCACACTCCGGGCCCATACCCTTGTTCAAGCACTGTTACACCACTCAAAATTTACGACGGAGAATATGAAGATTCCTTCAGACTCAAACTGTTCAATCTCAAGTCCACACAAGTAGCCGACCACTTTATTGAAGAAGATTACTTGCTCTCATTAAAATGGGAGAACTCATTTCTAGAAGAAGTTGTTTATGGTTTGGCTACTCAATTGAAGAAAGAGGAAGACTGAAATACAGTGATGGTAATAGTAAATAATGTACACTCGTTAAATATTCTATTAAATATGCATAATTTTTAACTTTTGACTCTACTTGAATCTGGCTAATGCTGGTCCCAAAAGGTCCTTCTCCTCTGGAATTCCCTTGAACTCCCTGTGTCTTCTCTGTCTTGCTTCCTTCTCCATCTTTAAGTTCTTCTCGATTCTCAACTTTCTTTGATCTATAACATTCTGGGCCTTCTTTCTCAAATGTCTTCTCAAAGCTGAATTCTTTCCCTTTACTTCTGGTTTGATTTCCAATTTTTCAGTTTGGTCTCTGTTAGCTTCGTCTTCATTTAATTGACCTGGCTTCATTCTCACACTGCTGGCTCTCTTGTCAACAGTACCAATGACACTTGGATCGAGAGAAATAGTGTCGGGAGACAACTTGTTCATCAAAGATCTGACTTCTTGCTCTTGTCTCTGCTTAGCAGTCTCATATGGATTCAATTCCAATGCATCGTAGTTAGCCTCACCCGCTCCTGGAATGATTAAAGAGCTGAAACCCTTCTGGTGGCCAACACCAAGAATATCTTCGAAGGGAACGAATTTTATCTTCTCTGTCTTAGATCCTGGAATCAAGTGGTTCATGTATGGATTGGTTTGTTTGGTCTTGAACACATCTTTCCACACCGTCACATGTGGGCCCCAAGAAACAGATAACAATCCAGTATCGGAGATGTCCAATGAAGATGCAGGGGTTGGGGTATAGTAGCTATCAAGCTCCTTGAATTTACGTAAATCCCATATTTTTAAGGTTTTGTCAGCACCACTCACAGCCATATACTTACCTTCTCTATCTATGGCTAAGTCTCTTATTGGGCCCCTAGCTGATTGCATCTTTGCAAGTGGAGTAGACATGTTTGGTGCCCATAAAGAAACCGTTCCATTTCCGTGTCCTAAGTGCATCACTGCATTCCATGGGTTCTGCTTCATAGCTTGTGTTGGCCCAAGCTTAGTTCTGAATTCTCCTACCAAGACACCAGTAGACACATCGTGGTATTTCAAGAAACCAGTGTTACCGGCTGTTGCTAGCAAGAAATGGTATGGTAAAAACTCCAACAAGGTAGAGTCTACGTGCTGTTTCAATCTGTGCAATTCAGTACCAGTTCTATCGTATATGAAAGTGTACTTCTTCTGTGCTACAGCGAAGTATTGATCGTTATGCAAGTATTTTACAGCATGAACGGTTTCATTAAGGTGTAATTCGCAATCCAAGGTTCCTGTTCTCCAGTCCACGGAAGCGACATGGCCCTTTTGTCCACCTATCAACAAACCTCTTCCATTTCTAGTGTAATCTATTGTGTATGGGCCGAATTCTGTTAACTTGAGTTCAAACTTCTTGTTAGCTGTGCTCTCGTCCAAAACTTCCACAATATCGTCCTGCTTGAACTTGTAGGTCTTTTCCATTGGACCGTCTGCCTCCAAGAAACCAGCTTCTTCCTGGAGTAACAAGTCGGTACCAGCCGCAGATCTCGTTGCATCCTTGTACTGGGAATCCAACTTCTTGAGTCCAGCATTAAGCTTCTTGTCTTTGGTATACTTCGCCTTTCTCTGCTGTCTAGCAGAGCCACGGGCAAATTTCTCGGTCCCTGCTCGGTCGTATGACGCCATCTTACCTGTCTGAGACATTTCTGCTACGAAACCACTACTATAAGATATTTCAGGTCTTGCTTATCGACCTTTTTGCTCTTCTGAAATCGTCTTCAATATGGTGAATAAACTATATTTTTTTTAGAGCAGCCATCTCAACTTTTCAGCCCTGCACACAGACGATTTATTCAGCGGCACGGATGTTGGGAGATGGGCAGCTGCAAAATCGGTGATATGAGGGCCATAGTAGGATGTTTTATGTGATATAAAGGCTATAGTAGGTGACATATATTCTATGGAGCATAGGTAGCTTCATGAAGATCGAGAAAAGAATTGGCAGGGTCTATTAAAGTTTTGGCTGCTCGGTGTGGTTGTTAGAAAAGTGATTTTTACCAAGGGAACCCTCTTAATTTGTCATTGTCGACTTTGAGAGATGGCTATACCATTTCACGTTGTAGACAGCAAGAATAGACTAAATGCGTACGCCGTTTTACGTCTGCAATAGAAAGTATCGGATACACGTGTATACTTCTTCACGTCATAAATAGCAAGAAGAGAATCTCAAAGGATGGGCTTTTGGGGCGAGTGCAGTCAGTCTGTAACGTTTTTTGCATCCATGCCTGTTTACGGAGCTGCTATTTCCCTTATTCACACCCAGTCCTTTTACAATTGGATTTCAATTCTGCTTGTCAAATTCCGATTTTCTGGGCAACTCTGCACCGGCATTTCAGCCAAGAGCACACAAAGCATTATTTTTACAAATAAACACTTCCAAGCACTTCCATTACTTCACACCACAGTGTACCCTTTTGCAAATGTCGTTCTCATCTTGAGTGTCGCACGTTTTGACACATCTCCACAGCCGCGACACCGCATCACCAGTTACTGTCTCTTCTCATATTACTCTTCTACATGGCGGTTCAATTGGGTGAAGAAATGGGAGAAAGTGCTGTTTCTGCCTTGATCTGTGATTGTAGCTCGTGAGGTGCTAATATTTCACTTTTTTCCGTGGTAAAATACAACGAAACCTGCCAAAATGAGAGCCTATTTCCGTTCTTCGTCGCTTGTTCGCCAGTTAAAGCTGAAAATTAGAGGTGCTGCCAGCTCTTCTACTACAACGTTGAAAGCCAGTATCATTCCCACTCCAATTGTGCTCACAGTTGGTTTGGCCGGCGCTGCGGTAGGTGGTTACTATCTTTTGGACGCAAGATCTGCTTTCCATGAGTACATTCTTTGTCCTGTTATTCGTAATCTTACTGACGGTGAGCAGGGCCACAAAGTCGGCATTTTGTTCATGAAACTCGGTTTAGCACCAAGATTGTTCAACGAATACGCCACGGACCAGACAGATGTGCTAGGCGTGAATGTTTTTGGAACGAGATTGAGAACTCCCATCGGACTTGCTGCTGGTTTAGACAAGGACGGAGAAGCGATTGAGTCGTTATTCAACTCGGGTTTCTCGTACGTTGAAATCGGTTCCATCACCCCAGAACCTCAACCAGGTAACCCTAAGCCAAGGTTCTTCAGATTGCCTCGTGATGATGCTGTTATCAACCGTTACGGATTCAACTCTTCTGGACACTTCAATGTGATTGGAACCTTGAAGATCAGACTCGCTAAACTCTTGAACGATTTCACTACCAGCCACCCTGGCAACGAGAAGCCTTCGTCTAACGCTTTCAGAGATGGTAAATTGCTTGGTATTAACTTGGGTAAGAACAAGACTGGAGACGAAGTCGAAGACTACGTCAAGGGAGTCAACAGATTGAGCCCTTACGCAGATGTTTTGGTTATCAATGTGTCATCTCCAAACACTCCAGGTTTAAGAGACTTGCAGAGTGAAGAGAAGTTAACCAACCTCTTGAGTACAGTTGTCAAGGAGAGAAACAGCACAGGTCCTAACTTATTAGGCAAGTTGCCTCCGGTATTAGTGAAAGTTGCCCCAGACTTGACGGAGCCAGAAATTGAGTCAATTGCCAACTCGGCCAAAGAAGCCAAGGTCGATGGTATCATCATGTCTAACACTACTATCCAAAGACCAGCTGAGAGATTATTGACCACAGACACCGAGTTGATCAACCAGACTGGAGGATTATCTGGAAAGCCATTAAAGCCAATTTCATTGAAGGCATTGAGAACATTGAGAAAGTACACCAAGGGCTCAGACTTGGTCTTGATTGGATGTGGTGGTATTTCCAGTGGAAAGGATGCTCTTGAATTCGGTAAGGCAGGTGCTACCTTCATACAATTGTACACCTCTTTTGCCTACAAGGGTCCTGGCTTGCCAGCCAAGATCAGAGACGAGTTGGCTGCCGAATTGAAGAAGGAGGGAAAGACCTGGGAGCAGATTATCGGAGAAGACGATAAGTAATGAAAAGTAGTAGAGACTAGGAGCATATAAATAGGAAATATACTGCGTCGTGGATGTTTGTGTTTGAAAACATTATATACCGGAATACATGTTGTATGAGCAGATGCCTTAGTTAACGAAGATCTAGGAGTCAGAAGTCTTGAAACAGCGTAATTAAGAATGGAGACAACGTAGGACTTCCCCTAGACATGCTGGTGCTCTTACATTAGTACCTTGAAGCGCTCTAGATCGCATACTCGTGAAAAATCTACATCATCATCTACAGTAGATTATGTAGGCCATTGGGATAAATGTTAGTCACGTGCGCCTGATATCGCACGAATTTGCAACGACGACTTCTTTGCATCATAATGTTATTATACAGGATTGTATAATAAGCTAGTGTGGTCGAAAAGATTAGAATGGACTTGGTCCTTTTATAAACGCTAAAGGGACTATTAAATTCTACATATTAATATCGATCATCAAATCTACGTTTATATAGCCCTCTTCAATCCACGGGTTATATACATCTAACGTGATTGGATGTTCGTATATCGATGCACAACAATGAACCAAACATGGGATTTCCATCAATATATTAGCTACCATCAATTGTGAAGTGGTCACGTGCACTGATATCGCGACAATTTCTTTAGGTAAACAAACAGTAGTCGTAGTAGTTAAGAAATGGATTAGAGGTAGTTACTTCTTCTAGAAAGGCACACAAATCAGCAAGAAAAGAGCCCATTAACAGCAGAGACATGTCCCACTCGTCATCGTCTCGGCCTGTGACGCCAAATACCGCGCTGAGAAGAACCAGCAGACGGCAACTGCATCGGTCTTCTGGAGTGAATCTCCTCAGCCAGTCACCAAAGATCCATTACCCTGTAGATGCCGATAACTTGCCATTGGAATCGGCGGCCAACACCGAGAAGTTCGAAAGACTCTCGGATGCGTTGGAGGACTTGGACGCCAACATGACGAATCTCTCGCTGATCCACGACGCCATCTCTAACCAGTTCAATGAGTCATTTGCCAGTTTTATGTACGGGTTGTCGATAACGATGTGGTGTGTAGATTTCCCAGGATGCCCGACAAGAGAGGCATGGGAACGACTCCAGGCAAGAAAGGAAAAGGACGAAGCGATACGAGCCCTAAGCGCCAGGGTAGAAGCTGCCAGATCAGAGAACGCTGTACTCAAGCAGAAATTGGTTGAAATATCAAAGCCAGGAGAAGGCCCAAAGAGACCAGTAGCAAACACAAGAACCTTATCGCAGTCTAACCAGAGAAGTAGTAAAGCAAACGAAGACGATTCTTATGTTACAAATGAAGGATCTTTCGTTGTAAACCCGCCAACAGCACCAACGCTAGCTCTAACACCAGCACAGAGACTCAGAACAACAAGACTCTCGAGAATACCACAGCCCATAAAGGCGGGAACAAATAGAAGCAATTCTCCCGAAGTTACTGTGAGCTCATCTAAAAGAGGTGTGGGTCCAAACTTGAACCAACCACCTCGATATATGAGAGGGTTGTTTGATTCGAGCAATACGGCATCGTACAGTGAGGCCAATTCACAGATAAGGAGAAGAGGAGCCGGTATTTCAAAGAGTGGAACGCCTGCAAAACGGGCGGATAGCAGACCCCGTTTCAGGTGACGAATGACTGGTCGTTTGAAATTGTATTGTATTATAGTGTATATTAGTATTATAGTAATATTAAATGTAAGAATAGTCTTCAGGAGTAGTATGAAGACAGACATGAATTGAAATGATATTAAGTAAGTGATAATAGGGTGAAATAGAACCGAATCCACAGATCTTCTAGTATACATAATTGGGAGATTGTTTTTGTAGTAAATGCTAGAATCAAGGAAACATTCATATTAATATCAGTTGGATTTTCTTCACTTCATGAATGATCCTGAAATGCTAACCTTCGATGAGTTTGAGCATCAACTCGTATTTAACCTGTTGAACCGACTTTTGCTGCTGACTCGCTATTATCAAAAGATAATCCTTGTTTTCCATTGAGTTCATTATAGTCTGTCTTCTGAGTTGTTCCTGATAGTTCAACGAACTGGAGGCCGAATTTAGAGCTGTGTTGGAGGACATTCTTCCTAGCGTTGCTATACGTAACAAGACAAAGTATATATCGTTGACTACTAATTATTCAACTATCTTCGTAGAGATCAAGGTTCAATTGAATGTTTCACGCGAAACTCAAGTCTGAACGATTGACAACTATAAAAGAAACAGTGGCTCGATAACGCAATCACACTCCTGACACCTCGAACAAGTAATACTACTCTTTGTAACGCTAGAACCGCCGATAGTTTGAAGTTATTGCAGCAGTCAGTATAAATAGTAACAACGAATAGTTCTCTATACTTAGTGATATTGCACATTACTCTTGACACATTACACGTTACACATCACTCGCAGCTAACTTATTGCACATTACAAACTGCAGATTAGACTGCCACTAGTAGTACTACTACTATTATTACTACCTACTACTATTACTATTACTATTACTATTACTATTACTATTACTATTGCAACTATTATTACTACTAATTGTAGTTCACTCCATCTTGTCTAGGTATTCATGTCCACATGCCCATTTTATTATCTCTAATTGGTTAGTTGGTTCAATTGCCCCGGTATGTAACAAAAGTAGTAAAAGCATCCATTTACTACTAGTACTAGTACTGCTAATTCTCCTTAAATTCACTCCAACTTCCCGGTACTAATGTCCAAATGCTGATACATATCACCTCTAATTGGTTAGTGGGTTCAATTGTCCCTGTAACAAGAATAAAAAAAGTAGAATCCTCCAAAACCACTAAATACTGGGTCCGCTCACTAGTTAGCAGATCACTCTACACTGTATACTGTTAATTATGAACTACCTCTATTCGAACACATGTTCTAGCACCATGTGTAATCTCTTTTCTCCACCACAACATCATTACAGCATACAACGGCAAGAACCACATACACACACACACATTATACAACAATACTCTGGACTCTCAGAATACCACTGCAAATCGGCACCTTTCACCCATTATGCAGCGCTACCATACCAAATTGATCCTAGACCCTCTCCTGCACACACAGCAACCTCGAATATCGAAAACGGCATTTTCTGATTTCTTCAACTTCTTCAACTGTGTTCTTCTGGTTGTTGTTCAGAGCCTGCTAGTCTTTTGCTGTTACAATTGCCGCACAGTTACACCAAGAGCTCGAGAAAATGTCAGACCTGCCCTCCGTCTCCGCAGAGGAGAGAAAGCGCATTTTGCGCGAGAGAAGAGCCGCCAAAATGAAGCAAGGCAATGCCACCAACAGATTGAATACCATTCTCACCCAAGGGTCTTCCGTAAAGGAAGTCACGCCAGTAAAATCGGTATTGGACGACGAAAATACTCCTCTCTCGAGAACTCAGACCCCGCCCGCAACGACTACGTCATCAGAGTCGCCAATCGCAAAGAGTACCTCAAGACCATCTAAGATTCTGATCCATGATTCGGACCCCGACCACCAAGATATCTCATCCATTATTGCAGCCAATTCACACATAAATGACTCCAAGGACTCGGTTTTGAACTCCAACGAAGATATTGACGAGATGTTCAAGAAAATCTTTGCTGGTCAAACCCCTGGTGGTGCATTCCCAGGTATGCCTGGTGCTGGAGCTCCAGGTGCAGAGGGAGAAGACCCATTTGCTCAGATGATGAAGATGCTTGGCCAGCAAGGTGGGGCTGGAGGCGAGACTGGAGATCAGCCCAATCCTTTTGGTGTTAATCCAGAGGAAATTCAGTATCAGCAACAGTTGTCAGCGTACAACACATACCAACATAAAGTATGGAAATTCCGTTTTTTGATTATCAGATACTTGTCTCTTTTGACCAACTTCTTCTATCACTTCATTAACGTGGACGACTCTTCTTTCCAGTCTTCATCCCACTCATACATTCGTGGTTTGGCTCACCAAACTCCAGCTCAGAGCTTTTTTGTGTACTTTTCCACAATTGAAGTCGTCATTTTGGCCAGTTACTATTTCCTTGGAACCAAGGAAGGCTTCTTCACAACTGCCACCAGCAATAACTTCATTGTGAAGATCATGGACATGGGTGCTATGGTTTTACCTCAATTGGCCCAGCTTAGGGTGATTGCTGTTCGTGTACTTGGATACTACGAGTTGCTTGCTGTGGTATTGGGCGACTTGTCTCTAGTTGTTGTGTTGTTCGGACTCTTGAGCACATTGGGAAATTAGTAGACGTCTGTATATATACAATTAATAAACTAATGAATAAAATGTTAATCTTTCATCGTCTGAAGTGCTAGTCGGGCATATTTTGTATTTGTCCTATATTTACAATGCTTTGAATATGTCCTACTTACAATAAAGTATGTATGTACATGCCATGTCTTCATCTATATGCTGCCACAGCGATAATGCCAAAGTTCTTCCACTTCTCAGATTATAAGAAGTCCTTCTTCATACTCCTTCTCTTCTCCGCGATTACCTTCTCGGCACTCAGGAATCTACCCTTCTTCAAGAAAATGTAAATCAAGAGACCAGCACTGGCAATAGAGAGACCAAACCACGTCACAAGATATTGTAAATGGTTGTTACTGAATTTCAACTTTGGTGTAGGAGCAAGTGGCACACCTTCCTTAACGAACTCGAAGTCCTGGTATTCTAATGTAGAGTCCTGCTCCGATTCCCTTTGGTGAGAGATGAAATGAGCGTCATCCTCTTCTTCCTCCTCATTTTTTCTGGCAAAGATAAAGTTCTTCCAAGAAGATGACTTCTTCCCAACTCCCTTAACAGAGTTATCAGGGTGTCTCCATTCTACGTGATCACTGAGATCGTAGATCATCTGACAGTAAATAGGTAACGAACCAGATTGCTCAGCCATAACTGGTATATCATGAACGTTGAAGAGTCTTGAACCATCTTCGTGGTCAAATTGTAAGACAGATTTAATAGGCATAACTCTGAAAAGGGCTTCTATTTCAATCTCTCCTTGAGGGAAAGCCAAATGCGATAAATAACCATGTTTACGAGTCTCTGGAACGACTTTATCCTTATGGATCCAACCTCTTTCTATCAAGATGGGTTTTCCACCTGAAGCTCTTACAAATGGTGTGATCACTAAGTATCCCAATTGACCATCTCTGATTCTTGGTCCTAAGAAGATCTCTTGAGAGTAGTCAAAGTGACCTTTACACTTGAATCTTCTGTATTCAAATTCTCCAATAACACTAGGATCAAGCTGCGCTGGAATCTCCTCGATTGGCGGCTGTGCAAGCGCATTTTCACATTTGGCGATCATGTCCGTCTTCCATTGCAATCTCTTCACTTGCCAACACCCAAGGATAAAACTCACCACAGGCATGGCTATCATGAGGCCCAAGAAGAATTTTCTTAAATAAGGCATTTTGGCTTGGTGTTCAAGGGTAGTCAAGTTGCCCTTGGTCGAGATTATAGGTTTCCAGTCGACGGTGGACGTCTTTACAGTTCTCTTCGAGGTCACATTTAAGGAATCTTTCAAGGAACGAGTGTACGGTAAGGGCTTGAGTTTTGGAAGAACCGAAAACGACCTAGATGAGAAAACTATGCGGTTACCGTGGAGAAGGTTAGAGGAAGGTCCTATGACCTTCAACATCGTCTTCATAGTGTAGTATGTAGATGAAGATACAAAGAAGACTGAAGAAAAGGATAAAATGAAATAAGAAAACGGCATTTTTGATATTGGGTGAGTGGAGTCACGTGCGATACATCGTAGTATAGGAATGGTGGTTATTGCAAAGGAAGACTAGGTTAGCAATGGAGAGTTTGGGGAAAAAGCAGTAAGAGACAGAGGATATACTTATGACGGTGGTATTGAAGTGTAGAAAGCGCTGTACAGTGAATTTGCTAGTGTGTGTGTCTTTGGTTCACCATACAAGGAGAAAGGAAGACCGAGTTTTGGGTGCAAATAGTACGATTGGCTTTGTGGCATAGATCACATAGTTAAGCGAACACATAGATGGGATTGAAGGCAGCATAAAAAGGCTGAATTACAAACCAGACCATAACCATAACAATATACTGCGTCTAGAGGGCCCTGAAAAGAAAGCTATCATAATTTCAACTCGATTTTCATGGGTCTTCTCGAGAAGTCACCAACAGCCAGTTCTACCATAGTTAAGAACACCGCTCTCACTATGACTATCCCACCCGAACCACAAGAAGCCATACCAACCAACGTCACCAAATCTCAAAAAAGCAAGGAAAATGGGTGTTGACAGCTCCTCCACGACTAACTGACACGATCTGCTCCCTATTGCACTCTCTTCCACCAACCAACGCTCTGCCCACGAACCCTGGTCCTCCCGTCTTCTCCACAATTCACTACTCCGATTTCCGCTTCTCGGATCGACCAAACAGGAATGTGACAATGTGACCAAAGTCCGTAGTAGGCTAAGCGAAGAGCAATTCTGGATCAGAGTTAGTGGTAGCAGAATAGGGCTATTGCAGGTTTTGTTCTTCAGTGGATATTTCCTTGGAGTAGTGTTGTTCCATGGAAGAGAGTGTTTCATGTTGACTTGAGTCTGGCTATTGGTTTGTCTCCGAGTATTACCGTCTTACCCCAACTTTGCCCCTCTCGCAGTATCTCATCACTCATCTCGAACAGCATCGAAACACAGTTTAACTGCTCTAGATAAGGCTAAAGCATGCGTGAGATCACTCCCGAGAAGCAGGAACGGCTCAACAGGCTCAACAAGCAGTTGTGGCAGGCCGGGCTCACCGGAATGCTCCAAGGAACCTTGGTGGCTCTTGTCTCGGGATATTACATCAACTATAAATATAACCATGGAGTCAACCGAGGATTCTTCAAGAGACCGTATAAGGTCGCCTGGTTCATGTGCTGGAACATCGTCGGTATCATATTCACCACCGACATCGCCAAGATGAAAATCAGCAAGCAAGTCGCCATTGAAGACGAGATCAAGAGAAATCTGTATTTGGAACAAGAGTTCTACGGACAGGTACCCAAGAAGTAATGATAGATATACAGTGATGACATATATAAGTTTTACGTGAATGGAGCGGTTTTTAGTTGACAGTTTATGTTGTAGTACTCAATGTTCTATCGTGTACATGCTAGAAAGGTAAAATAAGGAAATGAAGTGAGTAACCATTGACCTGACTACGTTACAGTGTGATAGCATTTTCTACCATCCTCTATCTCATAGACTCAAATGCATGTCATATATTCACGTTACTAATTAATAAATATGTTTTATTCTCGTATTCCTTTATTCTCGTATTCCTTTATTCTCTATAAAGCTTTTCTTCAATCAGGCGTAGAATGCCTCCTCGTGGAACTTCAAACCATACTCATTAGCCCACAACTTGACATTATCCACCAATGGTTTGGGACCTGCCGAAAGAACCCATATCTTCTCTGCATTGATATCCTCTTGGCGGATCTTATTTTTGGGCAAATCCTTACAACAAACCAAATTGTGATTATCATCTTCAACAGGACCAGAACATTGAGTAAATCCTTCGTTGATGCACCAGTTATAATACTTGTAGTTCAATTTTGGCCTTCCTTTGTATATCTTATTCTCAATATTCAAGTTCTTGATGGTATCTCTGAATTGCTTGACGGTAGTCTTTGCTTGCTCCGAACAACTTTGGTTGTAAACTGGTATAAATGGTTCGTTTATACTAGACTTACGAGAGTGACTAGGTGAGGGCATTGGCGATGATGAATTTCCAGGAGCCAAGAACTGTTCTACTCTGAACTCATTGCGGTCAGTTCCTAACTCAGGCTGGTCTTCATCGTCTTCCAGGTCAACGTCAAACAATTGGGATGAGCTTCTACGAGAGCACTCTTCAACAGCACAGCCATCGTCATCTTCACTCTCATCTTCTTCATTATCCATCGAGACCTCAACATTCTCAATTTGGTTTTCTTGAACCAAACTGGTAAATTCGTACTCTCCATCTTCTTCATTCTTTGCTAGTAATGATGATCGTTCATTGCTTTCTAAGTCAAAATTCGAGGATAATCTGGTCGAGGTAGTGAGATTACTCTTTCTGCTCAAGATAGAGCCATAACTTTTGCTATTCCTCAATCTCCTTTCCCTTTCTTCTTTGATCTCTTCACTTCCAGTGACAAAGATCTCAAAATCACTTCCGTGAATAAAGCCATCAAAATATTTCAAAACCGCCACGTCTCTGAAGTCCTTCAAAACCCAAATGATCTTCACTGGAACACCGTGGTAATTCATGACTCTCAAAATAGGCAAAGCGAACGATATAGCCGATCCGCCGATCACAATTAACACTCTCTTGGCATTAATAGAAAGTTTTGAAATTGAAAATTTTAGTGAGGTTGATGGCTTTGATCCTATGAATAACAAGTGAGGATCGAAACTACCGTACATGAGGTATTTGCGATTGTTGACCAATTCGAAGTTACTCTTTCTGATTATAAGCTTTTGGTAGTTATCCTGTGGCAATGAGACTAAGGTGTACGGATGGTAATTTGGGATCAATTGCTTAAATGATCTGACTAAGAAGTTTGGATGATAATTAGTGAGTCTGATATGTGCTGCTGGTTTTCTGGCGGGATTGGAGATCAAATAATTGGGGAACTCCACCAAGGATATGTTGGGAGAAACATCGATAACCTTGATGTCATTGACTGTTTTCGATAGCATCGTGAGTCTTATTCTGTATATGATTTGACCCGTCAATATAAGGACGTTGGCAGCTGTGTAATAAGTAAACTTCACGGGTCTAACATGGAACTGAAGACATATCACTATAATCCATGACCAGATGTAATGGTTTATGTAAAAAATTCTGTAGCAATAACTTCTCATCTTCAGCACTGAAGTGATCATCATGACGATGAACCCCGTAAGGGCTACCCACCCGTATATGTTTTCTGGTTTGATTGCTTTAGCCCAACTTCCTTGAACCTGGAAATAACCACAATAAAGAATCACATGGAGGATACTTTGTATTATTATTATCCTTGACAACCATTTGTGTATTGGAATAAGTGTCAAGTATAAGGTGTTTGGCAATGGAGACGGTCTGAGACTCAAAAACAAAATCGTTGGCAAACAGACTGCTGCAACACGTCCTAATCTGGCTGCTAAGAAGACCAAATCGCCGTGGTACAAGTCTACAAGTGACAACGTTGACAACACCGTACCCCAAAACAACAATATGAAGATAGTTGTGGAATAGTACGAGAATTGGAAGATGAGTAGTTTGACTCGAGATGCAATATGTGACATCGCCTTCTTGAATACTGGACGATGGGTATTGTCCAACTCATCGCTGGCGTAAATGTATTTGTTCAATTTTCGATTTAGCGACCTTAAGACCTGTAAATTGTTGGTGAATTTGTATCCTTTCTTGACAAGGCTACGGTGAATAGGAATGCAGAGCACGAATACTATAAGTATGACTGTAGTGATATGGCTGTATTTGGATGTCGTTTCTTGTCGGAGTTTCTTGTAGGGTTTAGATTTGCCCTTAGGGTAGTGGAAGCTGTACCATAGCTCTAGCCACGGATCCGCGTCCATTGTGGGTCAGTTTGGTGAACTTTTTGGTGTGTTCTATGACTGTGAATCAAACGGAGAAAGCCCGATCAACTAACAACAGAAAAGGCTAGCTTCTCGAGGAAATGAATAGGAAATGTTTCTTATTCTCCAACAGAAAACTACAATAGCTTCACCTCTAAACAGACTTCGATTCCACTGGCGATATCTCTACTTTCCAGATCAACCAAGCAGAAGAACACCATATATAATTACCAATCTACAACAATGGAAGCTCTCTTCACGGTACAGTAAATTACGACTGACCAAATCCGGTTGCTCGGAATTGCGCCATTTGACGTTTCCGAGCGAAAGTTAATTTTGTGGAGGCTCCGAGAAGGGAGCGATATCCGAAAAGATGGAATAGATAAGTCGGGACAGAATGGTCGATTGGGTTAGTTGTTCTGGGAGCAGAGTGGTAGATAGAAAGGGGGTAATCATTGGGTCCTTGTACTACTTTTGTTCGAAATTCAAGGAAACTTTCTCTTCCTGGTAGTGAAAGTGGCCGGTTGCTGAAGTCGTATTGAGTTTCCCCGTGTTATGCGAAAACTGACGGGAGAGCCGTAAGCTTAGATGGAAAAGATAATTCGGCCCGAAAGGGGCTAAAAGATGAAAACGGAAAATGGTTGCGAAGAGGAATACTTGGTTGGGCGACGGTGAAGAGTATTCCTAAGAGAATAAAAGAAATCCGGTCATGAGTGAAAGAAAGTTGCTAACTGGTGCTGGGTCAACAAAGTTGCTGTGGTGGGTTTAATATAGTGCGTTTTTTAGTGGTTCTAGTCTTAGGCGAGCGTATGTATATAATTATATTTTACTTGGTTTGCTTGGTTTACATGCCAATTCGGAAGTCCTTTTAAATTAGTGGCTTTGGGGTCGTAGTGTTGTATCTCTGTTCGTTTTGCCCTGAGTAGGTGGACAATAACGGATAATACATGTTGAAGAGTTGTTACTGTTCCACAAGAGTAAGTCCTATATATAATTTGATAGTTAATGTTTAAGTACTTCGAATAAATGACCCAGGATAAAGGTGGACTTAAAACATTTAACTTGAGTGGTTATTCCAGACGTCCAAAATTATGGTCTTACACTGTAGGTTTGAAATGCTATTGTATTTTCCTATGTTCTACGCCTATATACTTCGGAAAATTATACAGCACGTACAATTTAACTCTATAGCTGACTATGTATGTAGATGGTTTTACAGGAAACATCTATGCATAAACTGAAGAGGTCAAGAAACGGCGGGTACTCCTATTATTTACAGTGCCTTGTGATATACTTCCTTTGAAGAAGACCGGACGTCATATAACTATGATAACCGGGACAAAGAATTAACCACTCAATGGCATGATGGTAGCCAACGCTACGCACCAAATTATGAATCAGAAATTGGAACATATTAACACACTGGTGAGTGGAAATATTGTGCTATAGCACGCAAATGTCGTGAGGCACTCTACCGTTTCATTGTCAGATGAAATGTTATAATTAGTGTTTCAGCTTTTAGTATTGAAGCATATTCTTACCCTTTCCCTTTGCACGGTTACTTTGACTCTTTATGAGGCCGGATCTCGAAGGTTTGGTTACCTTACCACCACTTACTGGACTGTTACTTCTGCTTTTAGATTTTTTCATTGGGGGAAGAACGGCAGACCTGGTTGGTTTGTGGATGTTGCCACTTCCATTGCTGTACCCGCTAGATCTATACTGGCTAAAGTCCACCACATTAACATTGCTATTATTGTAGCTTCGGTTGTAATCCTTATTGCTGTTGTTGCTGTAGTTTCTGTTGGAGTTGCTGTTATTATTTCTATTGTTGTAGCTATTACTAGTGTTGTTGTAGTTGGAATTATTGTTATAGCTGCCCTTATTATTGTTATTGAAGTCTCTATCGTTGTAGCTTCTTGAGTTATTCAGACTGCCTCTATTATTGATATTGTTATTGTTATTGAAGGTTTTGGGACCCTTGGGCACGATTTTGCCTGTACTCGTGGGAAATACGATTCCTCCCTTCTTACCATCTTTAAGCCCCCACTTTTCCAACTCGTCGGAATGCTTGTAGCTGTCAAGTGAACTCGCATACAGATTTGGGTCGTAGGAGAACTGGCTGACTTGAACAGCTCCATTTTTACCGGACTTGTATGTCAGCCAATAGAGCTGTCTTAATGGTTTAGGAAGATTACTACCAGTGAAAGCACTACCCAAGTTCGGCACTCGAGAAGATCTAGGTTCACTGCACTCGTCTCCGTAGTGCCCTATATGGCCACAGTTGTAACAGTATATGGCTGGGAGCTTTAAGACTGCCTCTTCTTCAGCTTCTGCCTTCGTCGCATAGCATCTCCAAATCGATGGACATCTATCATCGCCATGACTGAAAGTGTCACATTGTCTACAGTATTCTCTCTTTTTCTTCTTGCTAGTACAGCTGGCTGCCAAATGGCCCTTTTGGCCACATCTTCCACATATAGAAGTCGATGGACAGTGTGCTTCGTAGTGGTCACCGATCTGACCACACTGATGACAAACGACAGTCTTACACTTGGCTCGTATGTGGCCCCTTTTATGACAGTTTGTGCACAACGGTCCCAAACTTTGTTGGGCATTGATGGTATCGCCCGAGCTAGGATCAGTGACTCCGAAATAACGCCCTTCTCCTCTCAACTCGATCAACTCATCGGCATCATCATTGACTTGTTCGAACGAGAACGACGTCACACCATTTTTGACTCCGTTGAACTTGGACTCCGGTTCTTCTGTTTCAGCGTCGGAGTTGGTCTTGGATCCTACTGGAGGCGTGTTTTCTAGTTCCATATCTCTGATTTGCGCCTGTTTGCTTAGTATAGTCGAAGCATTTGTTTTATTTGCACCTTTCTTCTTATGGTAGAGTTTGGGCATACTCACATCACTGGGAGAAGTATCTTCCACAAACGGTAGTATTGTCGACATTTTGTTCGGTTTCGTCTGACTTCTATATCGACTGCACTATTTTATCCTCTCGGAAATATGACGCTACAACCAGATACCTTATTACTATACGGTTACTCTGCTAGCACCAACCATTAACTTAGAGAAGAAGCTCATCCAAAAACGAAAAAAAGTAAAATTCGAAATGGTAAATAGAAAGTGTGAGTACTGCGGCGTGGGTGCAAATATTGGTAACAGAAGTAGAAGTGGTATGTATTGGTGCACGGGTGTACTTAATAGTACTGTTATGTTAAGTATGTAGCTTATGGAGAGTAGTAGTGTTGTGAGTTATGACGTAAGAGATGTGAATGGAGAGTGCTAGGTTTTGGTGGAGTGGTTCGTATTGATGGAAGTGGCCGTTGTGGTGTAACCAGATAGATGGGCGAGTAATAAGAAGCAGGTGAAATTGGCTACGTTTGTGAGTATAATACTAATAATTATGTATGTGTACAATAAATGGCATATTTTATATGGAGATACAGGGGCCCTCTTTGTATGATAAAAGGCAGTACTTTTCGTGGGAGTAGCATATGGAGTAGCCCCAGGCTTCGGGCACAACGTGACCCACGCATTCAAAACGCAAAAATATATTAACCAAAGAATAAAACGAATTGAAAGAGACGATAACTATACATAAAGACGTTTCTGGAATATTTTGGTGGTGCTTCGTGAGTCTCTAAAAAGAACGGGGGCTCTCGAAGTTAATTCTTCAAATTTGTAAGTCAATGTAAACGAAACAGTTGATGTGTTACTTACAAGACATTTCTAACAATGTTAGCGCCGACTTGACCCTCAAGCGAATCGCTTGGTCCAGTGACGTTGATCGACGACTTCAAGTACTCTTGGTGGGTGATGGCAGCCAAAGCGTAACAGCCACTGGAAATGGTGAAGAAAATTGCAACGACAATCAAACTGGTGACCATGACAGTACAAGAGACCCATTGGATGGCGGCCATCAACAAGTAGAAACCACATCTTGGCCAGTTGGCATCGAAGTTCCTTATGAAGTTGGTGAAAGTATCAGTTAAAGGACATATTTTCAACAAGAATGGGATTTCCACAAAGACAACCACCAATCCCTGGACAATACAGATGATGGAGAACACAATCACAATGGAAGCGTGGAAGATGTTGGCAACACCCAAAGCAAGACAAAGGAAGATGGTGAGGATTGAGATCCATTGCCCGTAAACGGAGAAGTTTTTCTTCTTGAAATCATCAGAAAGGCCTCCAAATATGTTGGAGAAGATGGCTCCGACGCTGATAGCCATTGTGGTGAGTTTGTGTGGGTAACTTTGGGCTCGATGGTGATGATAACAGGAGCTACTCTAACTGTATTTACTACTGGAAGAAGCAGAGAACGGTGAGTAAAAGCTTAGTTCGAGTGGGATTTTCGCCGTGAAAACTGCACGAGCACGATTCGATGCTGTTGGGAGTACCTGTGACCGCCTTGCTACAACAATTGATGCTTACAACTGTCGATTCAATGGCGTCTAAACACTGCTACAGAGAACAAGTGTCAAACATATTATTTGATCCTTAGCGCTTAACTATGCGAACATAAGTTCGCAGTGCGGGTGGGGCAGTGTGCAGGCGATGGAGAGCATGTGGTCAGGTGACGGAAAGTACTTGATGGAAAATAAGATGCAGGATCCCAGATAATTCAGATATCCGGAGACTTCTCCTCGAAGAATGTACCCGAATATCAACGGTTTCCGGGGTGACTACCCCGGA